>JARSSU010029942.1:0-18290 GCA_029619165.1 Eurosta solidaginis | reverse complement strand
ATTTTTTATGACAAAATTTTATAAAATATCAAAAAGCAGCACTTAAAGTAGTGGTGCCGAGTATTGCCCTGCAAAAATTGTTGGATCATGTGGTCCACTGTCTACACTATGTCATACTGGAGTACTTACCATTCTACTCCACTGTAATGCAGCAATGGACCAACTCATGTTTCTACACGAACCCTGCAAAAATTGCGATTACTCCATGCATGCATGTATGGAGTACTCGCTATGAACCAAGCGAGTGCTCCAAAATTAACCACAATTCATACAAAAACAAGTAAGAACGGGAATGTCTTCGGCTGTACCGAAGACTTCATACCTTTCATGAATGGGGCTGAACAATAATCTTATCCCGTTCGTAATCTCCGAATAATCGGATGTATAAGATAAGAAATATATAGTGAACAGATCTACATACCTAAACGATTTTTAAGATAAATATAAAATAAAAAACAGGTAGGTACTTTGTGTGAGGATGCAAAGTTTCAGGTTTTTTGTGGTCTGCGTGTAAAAACTATGACTACGAATCACGTATTTCAACAATATATGACGTAAACGTAACTATTTGATGAAATTTTATGAATTTTGAAGCTTCTAGCCGTAAAAAAGGGGCAAAAATGACAGTTTATATGAAGTATATAATATATATACACCCGATCTCTATGATTTTTTCAGACAACAATATATGCTATATACGTAAGCATTCGGTGAAATTTGAAGCCTCTAGCTCTTAAAAAGGGCAGTAATTACGAAAAGTTTTCTTATCTGAACAATCGGTTGTGGGGGATATATACTATATATACGACCGATCTCATCAATTTTTTCAGGCAACAATATGTGCAATATACGAAATTATATGGTGAAGTTTGAAGCTTCAATCTGGTAAATTGAGTAAGATATGACAAAAATCCTCTTTTTCTGAAAAATCGGTTGTATGGAGGATATATGCTATAGTGGTCCGATCCGGCCGTTTCGACAAATGTCTAATCGGACACCCAAATACACCCGATCACCAAATTTTATCAAGATATCTCAAAAATGAGGGACTAGTTTGCATACAAACAGACAGACGGACAGACGGACATGGCTAAAACAACTCAGCTCTTCTTCCTGATTATTTCGGTATACTTAATGGTGGGTCTATCTATTTTCCTTTAAGGACTTACAATTTTGGGTTTCGTGACGAAATTAATATACCATTTTCATTTTCATGAAAGGTATAAATATGGTCCAATTACCATTGCGATGTAATACAGCAATGGACCAACTCATGTTTCTCCACGAACATATTGTAAGCCGATCATTGCTCGTTTTTAACGATTGTAATCACTACACGATGTTTATTGGACTGTGGGTAATCCATGGATTACTCTGATGTAGTGCGTATCTTGAATATATGGTCCAGTCCTAGGACATCGCAATGTTAACTGGACAATATTTTTTGTATGAATTGTGGTTAATTTTGGAGCACTCTCTTGGTCCATAGCGAGTACTTAATACATGCATGCATGGAGTACTCGCGATTTTTCAGGGTGGTAACTGACTTTATCGGTCTGCGCTATTGAATCATGGGTCAAACATGCAAAATTTTTTTATTTGTTTCCTTTTCGTTGGCATTCCAGCAAGAGTTTGGAGAGTAATTTAAACATTTTTTCTAAGAATCAAGAAATAAACGAATATGGTCTTTTAGATAGGCTAATGCCAATTTCACACAGAGGCTTAATGAAATAATTAATCAAGTTTTCTACATTAAAGCCCTAATTTGAACTCAATCTTCCGTACAAAGTACAAATTCTTAATTATCTCATTATTGCTTTATTGAATGCCTAATCCATTAAGAACTACAGTTGATTTTGCTTGGTGCTTCGAAAATCATTGTCAATGTAGCAAATGACAATCAAAAATAAATTATTTTCATAAATTTACGAAAAATAAAAGAACAAAAAAAAATTTTTATTTAATTTTCGCTGCATTTGCTGCAAAAAATAATATGGCTTTTTCGAAAATAGGCACATATTTGGTTATGTGCAACATCTATGGGTAGTTGCGCATGCATTTTATTTTGATTTTTTTCATAGTTAAGAAGGAAACGGCTCCTTTCCATTATCCTACTTTTTGTAAAAACGAAATATTTTTTGGGGCTGCTGACAGACGCTTAATGAAGCAAAAGGCCCTGTATGAAAAGGGAAACTTAATTATTTCATCAAATAAAATTGTGATTCGATTAAGATTCTGTGTGAAAATGGTATAACTTATTTATCGGCTTTAATTAGTTGGCTTGTAGTTAGCTTAAAAGTAATACAGAAATAACCACCCCTGACTCTATTCCAGCCATTACATTAAAAGTAGTTGGATTTTCTTTCAGAAAGCTGGTAATGTTGTAAGTTAGCAACCAACGCATTGTTAGCTCGTAGTTGGGGATGCCCCATCAAACAAGAAAACAATCCCATTTAGAAAAACAAGGTAACTAGTCGTTTACAACTTAACGTAAATCAATAATAACTAACTTTTGGTTAACTACAAAAAAAATCAGCTATTATACTAGATGTAAATACATGCAGCCTTGCAATAAGACTAACCACCTCTCAGTACTTGTTGGTTAAAATTGAATGCTGATGTAAATATTTTTGTCTTTTTTGCGGCTATCGCCATAATCAGCTCTTTTCAATGAAAAAAATGAAATAGTAATGCGCACCAGTTAAGGTTGACTCATAGTTAGCCTTTTCACTGCAGGGGTACCATCTGTAGCGCTTTTCTAAAATTTTCCTTTAAAAACACTTCTTAATTAAGATTTTCACATTTCACGATTTTCCTAGTCCTGCTGCAGTGGGAAACATGTACGGAGTTGTGTTATATTCTTAACTTATCAACCACACTTGGCCTATACCTTTTATACCCAGTGTGTAGTTTGTTAATTACTTATATTAGCCGTGTTTTTTTCTACACACTTATATACGTCTACGTTTTCGGGTAAAAAAACGATTATCCTCACTTATGCTCAGTTTTTTAGTAGTTGGTTCAGCTAAGCTTAAACTAAGTTTCCTTAAACTCTAGTAAAATTTAAACTCCAGTTAAACTACTGAGCAGTTTTTCAGTCACAGTTTAAGGCTCCTTTGGGGTTGCTTTTTTGTGCGGCAACATTGGTTTTTTTATTATCTATTATTTGTAGATACGGCAACAGATGGATTTTATTTACCCAACAAACATCGGAAAAAAATTCTCCAGCGAAATATATATCCAGTTTCGGAAGTGAGAAGATTGTGTAAAATTTAGAGTTCTTGAATTGATTTCAAACATTATTATCATTATAACACTATTATCCAATCTTTGAGAGATTTTGATAAATGTACATTTCTCAAATGAATATTTAACATACTTCTCCAGTTGTTATCCTACATTGGATATCGGGTTGAGGTGGAGTTGAAAAAAAAATCTCCAAGGTGGTACCACCAAAACCAACAGCTGTTTATTGTGAGAAATAAACACCTGGCTGATAGCAGTAATGAAGCGTAATAAATCAAAAATAAATTGTATATATTTTATTTTATTTTCGTGAAAATACTGTAGTATGGGATCTTACATTTGAGTCCAATTAAAGAACCACAAGTTGTTAACTAAATTTGTTCAACTTAAATAATAGCAGTTTTTGCTTTATAAAAAATGCCCTCTTTTGTTGAGTACGCTATGATTCTCGAGTTGAGCCACTGTGTCGAAACAACTCTTGAGATTTTAGAAGTATGCCTAGTTATCAACATGAGCTCTAATGGTACTCAAGCCCAAATGCTTGTTGGATATATTCGAAGCCATTTCGAACGAACGCAAATCACCGACAGGTTAGCTAGAGTTTAACCCAGCCAGATCGGCCGCTTAAGCTCAGCTTAAACTTCAGTTGAAGTAGACTGAAAATCTGCAGAATAAGTTTATTCGTAGTTTAACTGACAAACTGTGTTGAACTTGTACTGAAAAACCGGGCCTTAGATAATGTTTAGGAGACCCATCTAGCAGCAGTGGTGAAATAACTAGCTACAGGACATTTTGTATCGAAAAGCGGAGACATACACCTCTGTTGGCCGTAGTATATAACATATAGCTGAATCGGTTGCAGTGAATAACGGACACATACCATTTGTAGAAGTAATACATAGACACATATTTCAGTTGCTTCTGAGTATAATGCATGTTGAAATTTAGGAGTACTAATTTTCTGCGCAACAATTTCAGAAGTGTAGATAAGTTTAACGCTTAGCAGTCCATATAATATTTAAACGTATATGTATATAGCTGTAAAAAAAAACACAGGTAATATAACTTTGATTGGATAACAGTTGTTGGCAATGGCACGAAGGAATCTAGATATAAAGACTTTTTTTATATCAAACTTATCACCATCGAAAACTTTTAAAATGGGCGTGCCACCCCGCCTTTTTAGCTCATCTCCCAATCTTAACGAAATTTAGTATTCCGACTGTTTTATAGCTTAAAAAGTTTCCTATAAAAGCTTCAGCAAAAATTGAGATATCTACACCAAATCTAGTACACGGGGCATATATGAACGGAAAATATTTCGGTATCGAAAATTTCGTAAAATACGAGAATGCATCAACAAATACTGGTGTGGTGAAGCGATGAAACTTGGCCAGTGGAATTACATTATAGTGCAGAGGTAAATTGAATACAATATTGGATAGTGGGCGTGGCATAAACCCACTAGAATAAAATTTAAAAGTTTTACAAGCCGTTGGGTCTACCACGTTACCCCAAAATCAAAATCCCCAAAACAAAGTCCCCAAATCAAAATCCCCAAAATCAAAATCCCCAAACTCATAATCCCCAACACAAAATCCCCATTTTATGTGTGAAATAAATTCAAATTAGGTTTAAAATCGCCGCGACCAAAAAAGGCTTATAAAAAATAACCCTGGACTACGCCATGCCAAGTCCTTCTGCGTAGTAGCGCGCTCTGTTAGCTTGTTCGAATTAGAGGGACTAGCAGTCCTATATATGGAAAAGTAAAAATATGTATTGCCAAAACGTGAATATATATTTATACATAAATAAATATGAATGGAAGAGGAAAAAGATATTGCTGTTTTTTACACGGTCATGATGTTTATCATATCACTAGGATTTTGATTTTGGGGATTTTGAATTTGGGAATTATGTGTTTGGGTATTTGTTTTTTTTTCTTTGGGGATTGAGCTCGATTCGAACCTTGAATGATTTATCAATAGGCCGATAAAAACAAAAACGATTTTGTGTTTGGGTATGGGATTTCGTGGCACTCCCCAAGCCGTTAGTATCACATTGCGATTTTGCAAAATTATGGTTATATAAGATAAGAAAATGTGTCGCCCTTTTTTTTAAACAGTTGCTTTAAGTTTTAGCCATCGAGAAATTGGCAGTGTATTTATTTCACGTATCTATGTATATAATCTTTACAGATCATGTAAGCACAAAATACGAAAATTTGTAAAAAGATATATAACCGGTCCTAGTCCGCTTCTTTTAGTTGAAGCCCAATGCAGAGCTAATGTAGAACAAAAAGTACCCGATTTTAATGATATTTGGAAAGAACATTGTTTCTTTGATAGTAACAATTGTACATGTTCTTAAGGAAGATGATATTTGCACAGCTTTCATACCATATATTGTTCGTAACATGCCTTTTTATTATATCCTTAATATGTGTGTATGAGAACACACAGCTGGGTATATAATTTATGGTTTTACCCGAACTCAGACTTGCTTTTCTTGTTAATATCTACATATTTACTCTCAACATTTCAAATTAAAAACGATTTGTTTGCACTTTACCTGCCACCAACGCGCCATAGCGCGCACGACTTTATCCGAATCCATTGCACTTTGCAAAGCGCACCAAGTTATATAATCTTTATTGTAAATTTTATTAACGATATGAAAATAAAGTTTACACTATTTTTTTAACTCAACGGAAATTTTTCGCCGCTTTTATTAATGTTAACGAAAACTTATAGATTTTTTTGCAAACAATATATATTTAGTGTTTGACTACAGTAACAAAATTTGACATGCTATTCTTTTATTCTAAAATTAGTCACTCTTAACATTCTAAATATATTTTTAAAATTTTTTTTGTTATAATAAATACTTTTTTTCCTCTGGTATTTACTTTGTGTATTTTAAGTTTTTTTTTGTTATTAATTTCTTAATATTTGAAATCTTCTGAAAATTTATTATTTTATCTCAACCGATTTCTTCGAATATCTCGCGCAGACTGTCAACTCATTGACCGTCTCTGTAATGTCCGCGCGAACAAATTTATTTGTGGTGATGCGCTCTTCGGACAATTTTCAAAACAATTTTCTTAAATATTTGCTTTATTTACATTTTGCATACAATTTAATTTTCGCGTTTGTGTCGCCACGTTTCTTCTGCTTCAGATTTTATTTAATTTCAATTTTATGTACTCGGTCTGTTATTTAATTTTTATTTTACTCTTTTATGTGCGTCCATTGCTCTCTACGAGTTTATATTTATTTTCGTTTATCTTGCAATATTTTCAAATGTTCCTAATTGTAATATTGTTTCAGTTCATTTATTTCTATTAGTTTAATTTTATTTTGTATAAAGATTTCACACATACATTAGGCTGGGTACGTTTTATATGCGCAGGTTCGTAGCAGAACGGGAATTGTACGTAAAATTCTAAGGAAGGAAGTCCTTCAGCGCAAGGCTTTCAAGCCCAACCCCACCCCAAATAACAAATAATAAGAGATGTAAATGGTAATCGTGATATGGCGCTAACACGCTTGGCTACCACACCAAATGTCCTGTGTTCAATGCCCGAGAAAAACAACATTAAAATCCTTAGAATTCAAATCTTGCCCCTCGGCAAAGGGTTCGCAAAAAACTCTGAGTGTAGCGCGTCGCATATTGAAAGAGAATCCCGAGAATAAAGGAATGAATATTTGAGTTATTTATTCGACAGTTGAGTGATTCGAACTAAAACAGAAGCTGCACAATAATCATGAATTCTTAAAATACTTTTCAAATAAATCACACCATAAATAAGATAACTTACAATCATGGTCCACTTTTCGGAAAGAATTTAATTATTCTGTTAATAACTTTAATTTTATTATAAGTAAAGTTATTTTGAGCTAATTATTTATGGTAAATTATTTGACCTGCACATACTGTCAGATAAACTGTTTGTGATTAAAAATTATTTTCTAACTTTTAGTTCGTTTAGCCATAAGAAGATGGTTTTTTAGTTTATTCTAACTATAATTTAATTTTAATATTTCAGTTCACGAAATTCACAAAGTCAGCTGGCCTTATAGCCACTTTAAATAGCCAATTGACCTTGTGACCAATTCATATGCCCATGAGCTAAATTGGCGTTATGTACGTTGACTTTATGTCACACCACCATCAAATTATTGCATCGGTCCTTGATACGTGTGCAATATTTCAATTAACCTTATGGCAATTTTAAGTGGTCATATGGTCAATTGACCTGATGACCGTAGACCTTATAAGTACTACTCCCGACGGCAGAGAAACAACGAGGTGAAACTCTTCAAACTCAGAAGCCTAATTGACAAGGGCAGAACGGAGTTTATCTCGTCCAAAGCTCAAATAAACTGCTTTCTACATGCCGTACGCATCTAATTCGAAAATATCAGGCATGGGTGGAAGGGTAGGTCAAAATCGACACAAAAATGCTCTCTACTATGAGTCTCGGATACGATCCAAGCACAAGCTATTGTGACGCTACCCCAGTTAAACCTATGTGGTTACCCAAATTTAAATCCACATACAAGGGGGCGTGAAAAATGGGCGCAATTAACCCTCGCAGATTCAAAATCGGCCATACATCCGAGATTTGACTTAGTTCAATTGGCTAGGACCTTACCCCGAAAGCTAATGCTAGAAGAGTGATTGAAAAATATTTCCCTGAAACTACTAGCGCAAAAACACCAGATTTGGTGGAGTGGACCTAGTGGTCAAGTCCTCAGCAAAGTAGTTCGTTCTTCAACCCAGGTGGAGGAAGTTATCGAACTCCCTCGATTCGCAGCTCAGAAAATTTGGGAAAATGAAGAAAGTAGTAAGCACCTAAAGGATCTTAATGTTGAAGACATATATGCGACAGGAAATTGTACCAGCTTGTGCACCACCACTCGCACAGATGAGGTGTATGGTAGTACGACCCCCTTTAGACGCAGTTTCCCAAACAGGTAGACTGAGGTAGATCCCCGAAACCTCAGTTCTCAGCAATTCTTAGCATAGAGATTAAATTTCCAAAAAAAAGTGCACGGAGATTAAATCCCAATATGACCAAGTTCTTAATAGATTATCTCACTGGTCATAGGAGAGGAAAGAAACCACCTCCTACGATGAAAATGCTACACAACAAATACTTTTCGTTTCTAATACCCCATCACGCGGTCTATAAAGCCGCGAAAAAAGATAATACCAAGGGTACGTGTGTTGGTCTTTCAATGGATAGAAGAAATCAATCTTCCGGTAATTCTCTGAATGATGTTCTCTATACGGTCCCACCCTACCAACCCGATTTATTGCTAGTAATACACAAGTGGCGCACGTACCCCACAATTTGTTTTCCACGAGCGGGATGTAGAATATAAATTGTACGCCAAATTCCTTACATGGGGAGGACCAAGGATTGAAAAAAAAAATTGTTTCTCGCTTCAAACCCCAATGGTCCCAATTCAAGGATTTTTTTAAACTTTAAACCGTACTTCGGTCTTAATTGCCTCCCTATCTTGCAAATGCGTACTTGCACGAACTCTCATAAAGGACGTCAATAATACTTTCCGAAAGTAATCTCAGATATTAGAATGACGAGAACATATGTAGACGACATACTCTCTGGCGGGCACTCCATCCTCCAGCTGCGAGTCCCTCTCGCAAGTCAGGCAAGCCCTTACGTCAGCAGGCTCTTAGAGCACGGCAAACCATCCTGAAATAATTGAAAACTCATTCCACACCAGACTTGTCTGGAATCCCCGTTCTCGAAGTCGAAAAAGCAAGTACGACGAAAACTCTCGAGATTCAAAGTGAATGCCATAAAGGGAGTCATTTCAGTACACGACGTTGAATCCATTCTCACCGTAAACAGCACCAAACCTTCTCCTCTCATTGTCTTTAAAGCAAAGGGCGACCCCTAAAAATACACCAGCTTTTCCACGGTTGGTATTGTGTGGAGCTCTGATCCAAGCGTAAAGCTAGTCTCCGTCGTTCAATCCCAACTCAATCTCAGCCGCATACCTGACCCCCGCGATTTTGGTCAGGACTCGAAAAAGTTCTCGCGCGGCTAGAAAAGCCCCCCTCCTAAATGGAGAACTTCGAGTAAATCGAACCGCGAAAATAATCGATCGGTTGGAACCGCCACTTGGCGAACATGGTGACGCAGTTCGAAAACCCCGCCGAATGGGCACCCAAGAGTGATGCAAACAGACCTACTTGATTGGCAGATTCATCCGTGATGGAAAGGACAGAATGGCTCATCAGTCCCCTGGAATCATGAACAGATGCCTTGCCGCCGCCC
This sequence comes from Eurosta solidaginis, assembly GCA_029619165.1. Taxonomy (NCBI): domain Eukaryota; kingdom Metazoa; phylum Arthropoda; class Insecta; order Diptera; family Tephritidae; genus Eurosta; species Eurosta solidaginis. Next base: position 8,731 of record JARSSU010029942.1, on the reverse strand, counting down.
CTCCGTAAGTCCACCGAGTCCGCCGCCGACGACTCGAAGCATTAAATTGTGCCAGCGAAGAAGAACCCGACATTCTGGACTAGATTTTCCTCGTTTTCGGCGTGCCCTGAGAGTTTTAACTCACGTGTTGTGCGCATTTCATACGCACCCTTAAAATCTGGCGCAGGTCCACATACCAAACTTCCAATTATAACCCTTACCCACGACGACTTCCGAACACGAAAACTCAAGCTAGTCGCCTTTAACTTCAGTCCCGATATTTCAACAAGGAAAAGGCATCGTGTGGTTCGCATGCAGAAGCCTATCGACAAACGGAGCCATGCCTTTTCACCCTAATCCATTAATTTGGATGAAGATGGATGGCTCCGAGTTACGCAGGTCGCCTAGTTCACTACAACACTAACCTAAACGAAAGCCACCCCATATCTATCCTGGAAAAATCCTGATATGCTGCACTTTTCCTACGCTTCCTGCATGAACTTTTCTTGTCACGCCGAAGTCCGTTCATGCAGCAAACGATTAGACCAAGAACTTACTTCTCGCTCAAGCCACTCATCAAAAAATGCATTTTTCACGTAAATATATGCACCGTCCACAAAGCAGCAAATGCGCTCCCAAAAAGTGGCAGCCTTGCCACATAACACACGAAGCACTTTCGCTCCAACCCTTCACAACAACGGGTGTTGATTTTGCTGGCCCTTTTTGATAAAAGCATACCATGCTAAGATCGCCTACCCTTCTTGAAGCGTTACGTAGGCCGTTATGTTTGCTCTCACGACAAAATATCGGTACATCTCGAGTTGTGCTCAAATCTCACCTCTGATGCCTTTCCGCTGCATTTGCCCTTTTTGACCGTCGAGGTACACCGCAACTATGATGAGTATTAATTGACACCAACCTTTGTAGTTGCCAAAAGACTACGGAAAAGGAATGGTGACCTTCTCCAGTTATCCGCAACGAAGTCATCAAAAAATATAGCGCAACTGTAGGCATAAAAATGGAAGTAATCCCTATCCGTCGCGCCTCCGATATGGGTTCGCGGTCAAAAGTTTCAAAACCCACCCAAGTAATCAGTCGGACCTCATAATTCACTTTTCGAGGAAATTTACCACCTAATCTGTAAATGTTTTTATATTTGCTCGGCTCTAGGTCAAAAGTAATGAAAACGATTGATTTTTAATTTCCCAATTAGAATTTCTGGGATCACATTTGGTGACCTTCACAGTGGGGATACAAACAATAATAAAATAAAATTTGACAGCTTAGTTTGTAATAACTAACCACAATATATAAATAAATAAACCATTCCTATGTATATAACATATTCATATTTATATACATACATACATTATATTTTTATTTTGCTAATCCACGCTGCGTCCGTTCGGTTCGCCATGTAGCTTTGATACTCATTGTCCACGATTCTAGCAAGTGTGTAGATTATGTGAGCAGCGTCAGTAGCTATTATAGTTAAGTCTCTTCGTATTTATGTGGTCGTGTTGTTAGTGGAGCATTTCTAAAGTGAAAGCGTTTTTTGTACTTTTGCTCTGTTTGATAGTATGTTCAATGCTTCGAAAATCTGGTTGATGGCCCGCTCTCTTCTGCCACAGTGTGGCCGTCAACGTGCAGTTTTACATGTTAGTAGATGATCTCGCATTTTATACAGATCGGTGGCCTGATATCCTCGTTTTCAATTTATTAGTGGTGTACCACATACTCTTTGGTACATTGATCGTTTCATCACCAGCGCATTGCGAATTTTGTATAACAAAATGTTGTTTGGTGTCTAATAATGCTACTTTACTTTCATTGTTGTTGTAGATAAATTATCTCGTATAGGTCTGGTTTATGTCGCTGTTTTGATTTACTTGTCATATATGTCGTGAACTTTTCAATCTGTCGGAGAAGCCTTGGAAGTATATATAACATTCGATTTAGCTTGTACTTTTGTTAGTTGTTTTTCTCCGTTTCGGGGAGTATTTTATTCCACTGTAAGCTCTTTATGCAGCATCCGTATAATTCCATGAGGGAAGTCTCATTATATTTTTAAGTATATTTTGCTATTTTTTCTTTTGTTATTCGGGTGGAAACACTGCATCTTGACTCGTAGTCCAAACACCTTCCCAATAAAGTTTTGGCTGTATTTATAATCATGCTTCTCGGATGTTTGGATTTGTATCCTCATTATCACGTCCTGAGAATGTGGGTATGTTTGGTACCAAATTACTTTTATTTGGTATACCTTCTAGGATACGAGACAATCCAAGAAGGGTTGAAGTCTGTTTTTTCAGTCTCCAGCTCCCTGGTAAATGTGTATTATCTTTATGATTTATGTCTTTAGGGTTTCATGTGTTTTCTCTAGTTCGTCCTCCCTTTTTACTATTGCAACACATCATCTACGTACTTACTAAGTATAGTCTCTGTGTGGTCACCTTTCTTAATAGATTATTTCTTCCATTATGATGTCGGCTACTATCGGTGATGTGCCGGAGTATGGAATCCATTTGGCAAGCCCCCTTTTAGACTGCGTTCTACAACTAATTTCTTCCTACTAAAATATTATTTCAGACTCTGTGCTCAAAATGGTCAATAGTTCCAATAAAGAGCTTTTTTGTGTATATCTGTGTATTGTTTTATGTCGTGCCCCACTTGGTCATTTATAGTCCCTATAGCTAATCCGTTGGTTACGCTTGGAGAGACAATGACCACTACATCAAACGACACAAGACGTTCATCATTACTATACAGAGGTGTTATTCTTTTTGAACTCTATTGCCCTTTTTAACCTTAACTTTTGATTCGGAGTCCGATTTTTTACAAACGTTGGCTCAAGTATTTACCAAATTTATCGGACGGAGAATTAATCATTGAACAAATTGGTCTTGAGGTATATTATCTTTGTTGTACTTTTGGTGCGCACCACTAGAGTTCGGGTGGCAACTAGAGCGGTATGGGTTTCATTTTGTGATCTTTCTCTTTGTAATGATAACCTAGTTTCATCTAATTATCTACAATTGATTGTTTTGTTTGTAAGGCAACGTTGGGTCTTGTCGTAATATTCTATATGTTGATCAGATTCGGATAATGATATTATCATTATGTTGCTCGTAGTAGTCACTTTTATCCATGATTGCAACAGTCACGTTTCCCTTATCTGCAGTGTTATAAGTAATACCACCCTGTGGATTGACGATACAGACGTGCTGTGCCGTTGTTAAACTGCACACCCCAACTCACCGCTGTCTCAGATCCCTCTGACTTTACCGCGCTCACCCAGGACATTTCCTTAGGGGAACCCTTTATTAGCAATTCACTATGGAACCACGAGCACAATGAAAGGTCAAATATCTCCATATATAAGAGCTTTTTGTTAGTATATCTGGTATTGTGTTAGGTAGTTTTTACCACTTGTCATTATAGTCCCTATAGCTAATAGTTCCGTTGGTACGCGTGGCGAAACTATGACACTACATCAAACGACACAAGACGTTCCTCATATATAACAGGAGTTGTTTTATCTTATTTTTGAATCGGCTATTGCACTTTTAACATTAAATTTGATTAGCGAAGTCAGATTTTTTTTAAAACGTGTTGGTCAAGTATGTACATCGAAATTATAGGTGACGGAGAATTAATCATTGAACAAATTGGTCTTAAAGGTATATTATTCTTTGTGAATTTTGGCTTCTCGCACCATATATTCGTGGTTGGTAGCTTCCTAGAGCGCGTATGGTTGTCATTTGTGATCTTTCTCTTTTTGTAATGACACCTAGTTCTCTAATTATCTACACAAATTGATTGTTTTTTCGTTTGTAAACGCTAACGTTGGGTCTTGTTCGTATAGATTTGTATAGTTGATGAAGATCGGATAATATATTAATTAATCTTTGCCAATGTAGTGCTACGTTTTCCATTGCAGACAGTCCACGTTTTTCCTTATCTGCATTTAAAAATTTACCCACCTTGCTGATTACGAACAAGAGGCCGTTGTTAAACTCACGCACCATCCATCCACACCCCCGCCCCAGTCTTATGGATCCCTTCTGACTTACCCGCTCACCCCGGGACATTTGCCTTAGGGGGAAAACCCCACCCCTCCCTTTGTGCTTAAAAACTTGATTGACAATTCTGAACCCGAGCATGAAAACCTATTATCTTCTCAACGAAATGATGGGAACACATAGGGTCAATGTTCTCCATCACAATAATTAGCCGACGATTGGAAAGAGGAATACCTTCAAAGACCTCCATCAAACTGTATCGGTGGGGAAAGACACCGCATTGAGCCAACAGTCTGTGTTGGAGTGTGTCACCCCCACTCTAAGGACGATTACGCTTCCTCCCACGAATGGCGCCTCGGGAGATGTAACGAGCACGCCGGCCGGATGGCCACATTCAAGTCGTCCGGGGTGCGACACCCATTGACCGGCTTCTAACACGGAAGATAGTTAAACTAGTGGTTTCCTGCCTCAGCGGATCGTTGCCAGCCCAGCCCCAAGCGGACTCGTGTAGATTTGTGTTGGGGTACCAACCCCACTCCACAAGACCGCTGAGTCCTAAGGAATTTTGATCCCGGATAAAGCACCGTATCCGCCTAAATCCCAAAAACATGCAATTAAAATACCGCTGATCATCTCATAGTTACAATTATCAAGATTACACCTCACTAAAGTCATATGAATCGACGCGTTTCAGACGAACATGGATGTAACACAAACTCCAAGACCAAGAACGAGGATTACGTCTCTCAGGTCTGGTTGGGTAGCTAGCAATCACGCAGAGCCGCGCCAAAACAAACAAACTCCAACACAATTTCATGCAATGCCGCGATGCGCTCGCCACCCATGCGCTCACGTACGTGCCCACTCTTTCAGCGGGCATGCAAGCCGTCGCAGCGATACCTCCTCTGGCACAAGCCCATGGGATGTGTACCAATTGTATGGCGCTATCACACACGCGACGAGTGAAGTACGTCGCCCATTATGTGCACGCATTTTGACTCCACACTGACACCATGCACTCACCGCGGCCTCCACCAACAACCAAAACCATCGAGCCACGTTACTGCACTCAACACCCAAGTGCCTCGACCAGCACCACGCTCTTCTCTCCCCGCCCCCCCCCCGCCGCCGCGCCACGCCCACAACAACAAGCCGTGGTCAACAATCGTTATAATCCGACACCGTCAACTATCCCAACAAAGCACAACCGTTCGGTTGCTCATGCAAGCAGGACGTCACAGACGGCTCCACACACGAGGCAATAGTGGCAAACATCCTCATGAGGAACGAGGCCATCAGAGCTCTGAGGCAGCTCAAACGTGACCTTAGCCGGTATTAACGCGCCCTAGGGGAGGGCAGGGATGTTCAAGCGAGCGATTATTAGCGCACGCACCTGAATTAATTTTACATATGAATTTCCCTTTATGCATGGAATTTGTAGTTCATATAAAGACTCCCTCATGGGAATACAACCAAAACCTCAGCTACGGGTCCTTGGTAATGCGTGCGCTACTCGCTGCGCCTGAACGAAGCATCCGCTGGAAACACATTGTTGACATTTCTTCCTTTTTAATAATTAATTAGACTTTCGATAAGATTTTATCCCTCGCGGTTGTGATGACCTAAGTAATTTACAAACAAATATTTAAAATCCTTTGTTGAACTCTTCAGTGTAATTTATTAAATGCTGTATTGTATGTTTGTAAATATAGTCAATGAAGTTAATTTATGTAGTTGTAAACGTTTTAATCCAAAAACCGTGTGTAAAAATTGCGCTATTTAGCACGTCGGCGCTACAGTAAGTTCGACCTTAAGGTTTCTTTTATTCCCCCCGATCTAGGATCGCCACTTCATTTGGCCACTGAGCGCTTACGCAACCACCAGTGCACAAATCTGGCCAACGAAGTCAATTGTCACCGCATATCCAATACCACCACCACAACCAACGCGTTCGAATCATCAGAAAGCAACACCACCTTCGCAAGTCACCAGCTTTATATAACTCTCGCCAATCCCAGCCGCGTTGCCATCATACGCACGCAGCCGTCGCACAGCAGCAGCTCATACAAAAAATGGGAAGGTAAATTATGTACGGTGTTCCTCCTAAACACATTAGATACATACTATTACTGTAGTACATGTTGAATAGGATATAACTAAATGTAAGGACAAATATAGCACTTGCGCAACTTATGTGCAGCGCAGCAACTATGTATTATATTACTGCCACATATAATTTAAATAAGATCACCCTAACATGGATATTGATGGAAAGAAATAGTCACCAGAATAACGTATTTTAGTATTGTTAAATTATTAGTTGGAGAAATGTTATTGTAAGTGGTAAAACGTTGCCTGCGTGCAAACATTAGTCATCATAAGGGCGGACGAATTCAGCATTTAAAAGAGAGAGAGATTAGAGACAGGCATGCGACGTTGGTAGGTTTATGACTTCCTGTACCAAGGACATTACACCTGAAGGAAGGTTTGAATTCATTTATACTAAAGTTTTCACATCTAGAGCAGCTTTATCCTCCTATTCGAGTCCGCAAGAGGTTGGCCGAGGGGTTTTTAGTTACCTCAGTCACCTCTCTACAAAGTAAGGGAATAAGCTAGGAGTAGAAGGGATTTTATGAAAATAAATATTTTATAAACGTTCAATGATAATCTGACAGGGTGATTCAGTTAGAAGGACTGGTAGGAAATTTATACTTTCAGGAACTGTCGAGACGGACTGAGGCCAACCCCCGGCAATCCAAAGATAAGTCCAATCAACATTGTGGCGCTGCCGTAGCAGGGCGAGACACATTCTATGGCTCGCGACCAGCATGATTGTTAAATACAACTATTGAGACGAACTTTTCAGAGTCTTCAGCGGAGGAAACGGGGCTTGTGAAACCACGTATTCAAAATTTAAAATATGAAGAATTTGGGTTCTTAAACTGCTAATGAATGAAATGAATTTGATTATTTAATACTTTGAATATTTCTTAGTTAAGATGCATTTGTGTAAAGAGGCAGATAAGTGAGGTGGCCGACTTGTCCGAGTACTGTAATATGAATAAATAGATAATACTAATTAAATAAGTAAATTTAAAATTAAATAAACCTCTAAAAATGTTGCATGGCTGCCCCAATTTGCATGGAGCAGCAAAAAACAACAACTCTAGCTGGGGAACATGACTTTTCCGAATCGATGCTTTCCGAGTTGCTATCAGGCAATTGCGGAACAATTTCCTATCACACCCTATATGTTGAAGTGTTTCTCGTCAAAGAGGTATGACTGATTGCATCTCACGAAAAATTCGTCACTGAAGCATCAGTTTAAGAGGCACTGGGTAAGTCCCCCCAGATTCAGATTTTTCACGCCCACTGACCCCTCTTCCCGACGATTCCGTCTTACGGTTGACTATGCTCGTCCTCAATATAAATTTAACCATTGCTTTATTCTGTCGTTATGAAGAATGCAGTCGATCGAGAACGAGTTTGGGATAAACTAGCTTTACAACTTCACAGCTTCTTCAACTCAACTATCAGCGTACCTAACCCGAACGGCCGGTAGTCTTTTACAAATATGTATATCATAAACGTATTTTGAACGGTGTGGTTCTGGCCGACCCCAGTTTCTCGTGGAGATAGCGAGATTAGGGGAAGGTAACGGCCTAGCAGGGTAATTTGGTCACATTAAATCGTTCTTGAGATGGTCAAACGGTATTATGGATTGAAATTATAACGGATCAATATTCAGGCAAAAACAAATCCCCAACCCCCCCCCCCCACCGATAACAGTCACCCAAAAAGAGTCAAGGTAGTGTATTATCGACACTACACAGGCCTTTCATATAGATACCGTTGATTTATATTCTCAGGGACGGTTTTTGGCCAGACCTTTTCATTAAACGCCTAGCGTGCTAAAAGGGTGGTAACATGTGCAAGTAGTTTTTGTTGTTAACCAATCAAAGTAGAATAGATGTGCTGTCTAACACCACGCTGGCGCGGAAATATCTTGTTTCAAGTGCAATCCTTCGCGCTTTATGCCATCACTCCTGTGACTTTACGAGCTTCTTCTCTGAATGAATTTTTGAGATCTGTTACGTTCAGTGGTATCCACCATATAATTCCCGAAAAACATACTCTATCTCCTGAAATAACTTGGATGAGAAAAGAGCGTCCAAAGCAAATGTATTCAGGGATTTATGTTTTCCTAAGGTATGTCAAGTGGGTATGTTTTCGAAATTATAGCGAACGAGTCCATAATTTACCTGTACTTTGATGGACGGAATTTCCTGGATCTTTTGGAACGTATTTGGAAAAATTTCGTACGAAAACGGGACCTTTTTACTAAGTCGTAGGACATTACTTCAGGACACATTGAGAGATATCTGCAGGTTTGATCTCAAGTCTAGTCCGTAATGTTAGGACCTCTTTCTAAGTTTTTTCAGGACCATTATATATTTCAGACACACACACACTTTGCGCCATTTTCGGAGCCTATGTCATTTCTTGATGATTCGGAACTATTTGAGAGAGTTTTCCATCAGCAGGAAAGACGTTTACAATATAAAGCAACGAACAGGTGTGATATGAGAGATCATATAAACTTGTACTTTGTTGACTAACATTTATGGGCTAAGAAATATGTATACATTAAATGTTTATTTCGAGTTGTATTTTTAAAGTTTTGATTTTAGTTTGCAATATTACACTTATAAAATATTGCACACGACGTT
>JARSSU010029941.1:0-16481 GCA_029619165.1 Eurosta solidaginis | reverse complement strand
GTACATATGAATGTGTACGTGACGTTTGCAAAGTGGTCATGTGCAACGTTGATGCTCACACATGCAATTCAATTAGTTCCAATTGCACGCATGTAATACAAACCAGCAACAACACTACAGAAACACCGTTTGTTAAGAATGGTTTAAGTATGTTTTTGTTGCTTTTGCCATTGTTGTTATTGCAATGTTGCTGTTTTTTTTGTTTCGTTACATGTTTGTATGCGGTTGTAAGTTAGCAGGTGAAACACGATTTCGACACTCGTCGATTGTTTGCATTTTAAATTGAATTCGAAGTTGTTAAATTTCAATATATGCTGGCCATATCTACATATATAGATGCATATACCTTTTTTGTATGTATATACAAATTATATGACTAGAAGACAAAATTAGATATACCTAAGATTAATATATTACCAAAAGTAAGGTGAGTTCTAAGACCCTTTGGTCACAAAAGAAGAGTTAAAATCCGTGAGACCATAATAAAGTCTATGCATATGCTTTCGATAACTTTATCTTTCCTCACATATTTAAAACTATGGCAGTGGAAGATAAATACCAAAGATAGGGATAAATACCTCATCGGGGTTAAGAAGTTTGAGTACATACGCAGCAAGCCACAACTATCTTAAGATGCGGCTAAAATCCAAAACGGTTCCTGGGTTGTACGCTGTGCTACTAGAAGCTCCTGCCAACAAAAACTAACAACTCATTGTTATGTCAACACGGACAAAGTTTTGATGGCATGTAGCATCCGAACGCTTTCTACACTAGGTATCGATGTCTGGCCGGTTGATGTTCCCGTGGATGCAAAGTCGAACATCACATCATAACATCGAAGATCATAGGGTCTATCGAAGTTTACAATCGTGAGTCATGAGGAGTGAAGCCCAAGTCGGAGTGACGGTGTTGGTAGGAAAAACACTACGTAGCCAATTATTGTGGTTTATCGCGTGGAGCGCAGTATTTCATCGAGATCTAGATCGAGACGTGATCCGAAGAGATATAAGACACGTCTACTTGGAGGTCGCACTCACGTCATGCTAACAGTTTCTACCCGAAGAACTTTTCAACCACGGCGACCAAACTTTGGTAAAAGGTGTTCATCAACTTCAATGCTACTTAGAAAGCCTGCAAATCCCTCGATGTTCGAAACATATCTTTTCTGCCACCCAGCTGCACCTAGTACAAAGCTGGTATGGCATGTAAGCAACTTTAGCTGCGTTAATCATACAGTAGAAACATCAGCTTCCTGAGTTCCAGGTCATAAGCAAATGAAGAAAGCGATGGCTTATGAACTTTACTTAGGAGCTAACTGAGGAAGGACGCAATGACCAGTGTTGAAGACGCAACCAAGGCAGAAATTTGAATTTTGTATGTGAACACAGCTCGCTAAAAAATGAGGGCACCACAAGCTGTGTAATACATATATGACCAGGCTACACTTAAGAAGGACAAGGAGTCAACTGAGTAGATCTGGGGCAGATATCCAAAAACTTACAGCGTTGTTCAGCACAAAAAAAAATTTTTTAAATGTTAGGCGCGATAACCCCCGAAGAGATTTTAGACTGAGCTTCTCTTCTAATTTGAGTCGTGCTCCTTTTTTTAATTTTTACCACAAATTGGCAGGACGGGAACCTACTTGTTTTATGCCGACTCCGAACGGCATCTGCGAGGCAGATGAGTTTTCACTGAGAGCTTTTCATGGCAGAAATACACTCGGAGTGCTTGCCAAACACGGCCGTGGGGCGACCCGATTAGAAAATTTAAAAAAAAATACCTTATTTCTAAAATTTGGATGTTGCTTTGCCCGGGTGTGAACCCAGGGCATTCGGTGTGGTAGGCGGAGCACGTTACCATCACACCACGGTGGCCGCCAGAACAAAGGCCACAGCAAAAGTTGGAAAGATGGGGCTACCAAAGAGATTGGTGAGCATTTTCTGTGTTAAAGCCCGCTCTAGCTAGAAGACGATGAGCTGTACGAGCTATACGCAAACATCAACATAGTCCAGCAAATTAAAACACAGGGGCTGCGCTGGCTAGGCCATGTTATGCGGATGCAAGATGACGCTCCGACCAATAAAGTGCTTCTATCGGAACCCGCCTATAGAAGCAGAGGTAGAGGGTGACCCCCACTCCGTTAGATGGGCCAGGTGGAAAACCGATTTAAACTCCCTTGGTGTGACCAATTGGCGCCGGCTGGCAGAGAGAAGGAGCGACTAGAAGACGTCTAAGATTTTTCGGAAGACACTTTTTGGATAGATTATCGGAAGTAGAAATTCCAAATATTCTATGCCAAATCCTCGAGAAGGCTCACCAGCGTATTTGTAGACCTCAAAACAGATTTTGACGGTGGAGGAATTGCCGTATGCTAAAATATCTGAATTTGGTTTCCGTGAAAAGCTTAAATAAACTTTTGCTACATGACGCTAAGCAACATCATTGACTCTGTAAGTATTGGAAGGACCTCTCCGATGCTTTCGAAATAACAAGAGACGGCGATTCCTCTAAATTCAAAATTGTGAAGGACTTCGTCTAGGGAACCAGCATCAACAGCAAAAGAATATCAGCTTTTAAATCAAGCGGAGAATAACTTTTGTTCACAATAGCTAATTCAGACGGAATAGGTAATAGAAAAGTGAAGCCCACTCTCAAAGGTCCCTATCATACTTGTCCTAGTATTTTTATTGAATCAGGGAAGCTGTCGGGAGAAGTTGGGATAACGCTCGGAGTATTCGAAAGAATATTGACAAGAGAGGCCTTCGCGGAGTTGGCAGTGACAGGTGGATGAAGACTCGAGCTGCCTGGGCGTCCCCTATAGCGATGATTATGTGAGATGTAATTATCAAGATAATTTTCACAACAAAAATGGGATACAACAAGTAAGGAAGTCGGACCTTCGGCGAAACCGAGCTTTGTATGCGCGAACTTTATATACCAAGTTGCCAAATTATACCAACGACTTTTGATTTACGGCTTTCAAAGATTTCAAACTCTACTAAATGTGGGCGGTGTCATGCGCACTTTCCAAAAATTGTTCTAAGTTCCTATTCTACTTCATAAACTTTATCCGTTCGCCAAGTTTCACCATTTGATCAGCATCAGTTATTGTGCAATGTGTAAATTTTCCCATTTTTTTTTATTTTCCATATCGATTGAGTGGGCGTGGGTATAGTTAGCCTGTTTTCAACCATGTTCAATACCATTTCACAAACTTTACTGATCTTGGCATTATAATGGACCCTAAACTGGACTTCAGATTACATATCGAATCGCGTGTGAATAGGGCTGGAGGGACTTTGGCTTTCGTAAAAACGTTGTCAAAGGAATTCAATGACCCCTATGTCCTAAAACTCCTTTTTATCGTAAGTAAGATCTATATTGGAATACGCTTCCATTATCTGGAACCCGCGTTAACAGATTCACAGCAAAAAATTGGAATCTGTCTTGGCTTTAAATCATTTGCCCTGGGATCCATCAAGGAACCTACCGCCCTATTGCAGCCGGTTAAAACTTGTACAGCTGTCTTCGCCACAGAGCCGTAGGGAGATGCTTGGTGTTTTATTCATGTTAAAACTATTAAGAGGGATGATAAACAGTCCATTTCTGCTTGGCGCGGTTATGTTTAATGTCCCTTTTAGGCCCTCTTGGTATTTCCAACCGCTATATTTAATTACATGTAGATCGAATTTTCAAATGTACGAACCTCTTCGTTGTCTGTGTCAAGATTTCAATAATCACTGCAATAATATAGATACTTGCGACACACTTTACAGTATAAAAAAATATATACTCACTGCCTTGAACTCATAACTGTTTTAAAATTAACATGTTAAGCTAAATCCGTTATTTCTTCTTTTTGCAAATTCTTTTGTATTTAGATTAATAAGCATAAGATTTTTCAATCTGTAGATTAATTAATAAACAAATAAATATGAAATGATTTGGGTGGGTGGCTTGGAGTCACGTCCTTTCCAACCTCCCAATCTTATCACCAGCTCCAGTTACTTTGGGCGGGTGGCTTTTCCGTGTTAGCGAATGGTTGGACAGACGGAAGCCTGAGCATAAAATGTGGGTGTGGTTTCAAACCGATTTTGCCCGTTTTAGAGGAAACAGCTACTACTATAAAACAATGCTCCTATAAAATTTCGTAAAGATTTGTAGAGAAATAAACTCCCTTTTTAAAATTTGTTTAACTCGAACTATGCTCCTCCAAACACTATTGATTTTAAATATAAATATAGTTTATTTACATATGTAATCTCGAAATCTTTTTTAACAAAACACAATTTTCTAAAGTGGACGTAGTCGCCAAACGAATTTGGCTCATTTTCACAAAGTGTGTATGTAAGAGTAGGGGAACTCCCTGTTATATTTGAATATGATAGCTTCCAAATTTCAGTTTTGCGTCATGATGTCATCCCACAAATCGCGTTTCATCACTTTATCGGTCTTTACTATATTATCGAATCTTTTCTATTATTCGAAATTTCCATATCGAAAAAGTGGCTATGATTATAATTCGATTTCGATCATTTTCAATACTAATATATTCCGGGTCCAGAGCAGTCAGTAAAATCAAATTTAGTGAAAACATCTCAATTTTTACATAAGTTATCGTATTAACGGACGAAGCTCAATCAAAAACTTTTTCGATGCTAATTATTTTGATATAAGGAACTCTAGGTCTCAATTCCTTTACGCCATTATCTAGAATCGTTGTTCAATCTAAGTTATAATGCCCTTTTGTACAAGTACTCGATGGGTATAAAAACCGGATCCCAAATTGTAACGCAGCTCTCTTCTCAATATTCAACTCTCTTTATTAAAGCTGACCTATTCACGACCAATTTGCACCACTTTGCTGTTTTTGCCGCTTAATCTAGCAAACAAACTACAATATTTAAAATGAAGCGCGCTACATCCAGATTTACTGTATTTAACACATTTGCGCAGCATCATGTTTTTGGCCAACTAAAAGCCATGCAGTCGATTGGCCTAGTTAAAGGCAGGCAATATGTACAAAGAGAATTTGTACGTCGCTGGTCATATTTGTAAATAGCATGTACTAAGTATGAATGTATGTATGTATGTATGTATGTATAACACACATGTGCTTATCTTTTGTACAATCACTCATCCACTGGCTTCACCATTTTATCAACAAACTAACTGCCGCTACTGTGGCTGCAACTGCAACAGTAACAACAACAACTACTACTACAACTACACTGCTGTGATGCAATATTGTGCACTTTTCCTCCCTTTGACTACAGCAAGTTTGCTTTATAACAACTCGCTTTTGTTGTTGTTGTTGTTTTAGTACTGCGGTTTTTCCTGTTCTCGCCACAAAATGTCCACAACAACAAGACGCATTTTTTCCGCCTGTCAACAGCACCATCAACATTCATGCCACACTCTCACACACTGACAACACGAGCAATCGCATCCCAGCAATAGCAACATCAGAATTGTCGCTTCAATAGTCATAAATCGCAACTTAATAGCACACACACATTTACATATCTACATATGTTTGTGTGTGCATCTTGTTGAGTTCTCAATATGTAGGATTGACGGTGGCGTTTTTATAGTTGCCATCAAATAAGTTGATCCATTTCGCTTTGATGTCAGTGCCATTGTAATTGTATTGCGCGTTTGAACTTTTCATAAATTTTACAGACTCCGAATAAACAGTTTGTGTCTCTCAAAAAGTAAACTTTGCCATCGTATTCAGTGACATTTTAAGATTACTTTGTTGTTGGTTAAGTGAAAAATAATAAATAAAAATAGCCAACTCGTAATATGGTTTTAACTACCACAAAATGAATGATAAAAGGCTGTAGGCTCTTTTCTATCACCTCTTTTCCTTCTGAGTTTTTTGAAGTTCAACTTTTTGGCTGGTTGTGAATTTAAGGCAGGTTAAACTGAATGCGATATTTGACTGTTATTGAAATTTCAGTCATGATTTGGCGGCAGTGCTTCCATAGAGTAGTGACAGAGAGAGCAAGCATTGTGCCTTCTTTTTTACCCAGAAGCTCATAAAAGTAGCAAAAATGGGATCTCCTTATAGTCTAAGATAAACCAGTGTTTGGTGAATAACTCGCTTTCTTGCTCAGAATCACGTCCATTACAAAATAGTAGACATGACATTCTCATTAGGTTATGTTTGGACATTTTTTGCATTGGGTTGATCGTGTCTGCGGCACAGCGCTCAAACCGCGATTTCCACCTGTTCCTTCCAGCGGAGTGGGGCCGCCTTCTTCCTCTTCTTCGATAGACGGGTTCCTATAGAAACACTTTTTTAGCCAGAGCGTCACTTTTATTCGCATGACACGGCGTAGCCAGCGTAGCCGCTGCATTTTAATTCGCTGGACTATGTTGATGATTGCGTAAAGCTCGTACAGCTCATCATTAAATCTTCGCGGAATCGCCAACGTCCATAAATCTTTCGAAGAGCTTTTCTCTCGAACACTTCCAGAGCCGCTTCACCTGATGTTGTCATGGTCCATGCTTCTGTACTACTTTTGAATTGCCTCCCTAGTCCAATTTAGTGAAAATATAGAAATTTCGATCAATTTATCGTGTGAACGGACGGATGGAAGGACAGACGTATGGCTGGGTATAAAGTGCGGCCAATGCTTCGAATCGATTTCGCCCAGTTTTATACCAGATTTCGATAGAATTGATCGATTTTTGCTCTATTTCTGGAATTAAAAATATTACTTAAAATAAAGGGGAGGAAAAGCCTCTTCGGCTGTGAAATTTTAGAGTACATCAAGGCCAGAAACTGCATTTTTCTTTACAAATTTATTACCAATAAAATGCCTAGCTCGACTGAGTGACCTGAGTCCCCCACTTTAACTCATTTGCCTCAGCCAGGTTATTTTTCGTCAACCGTGTTCGTATTTGGTATGCAATCTCTGGGAGTTTAAGAAACAAATTTAACAAAATCAAGTTTAGAGCATATATGTATCTATGCTTATTTCCGAAATGATTCTTAGACTTCATGTTATTACTTTAATATGTAGATGTGAAGGTGGGAGTATGATAGGGAGGTATTGAATATAAGCCATACCCTTTCTGGGTATAGTGAGAGCGCTTAAGCTCCTGTCGAAGAACCCGGTGGAGTGGCGCGAACGTGCATTTACTCAGATAATCAAGCATCAGTCAAAAGAAACGTACAAAGTCGATTCAATAACAGGACAATTCGCTTGGCCTACATGCCGAGATCCGGTTAAACAGTATTTGCCGCAGCTGCGGTGAGGAGGGCAGCAAAGAAACAGTCGCGCACTACCTGTGTGAAAAGACATTGTTATCGAAATGGCGCCCCGTGTGCTGCTTCATCTCGGATCTATAGTGCCCGTGCGGTACAACAATAAGCTTACCTTGTGAGGCAATAATATATGGAACGACATTTTTCAAGTGTGCCAAGTGAAAAAAATTAAGTCACAACCCATTACTGTTTAAGATGTGATAACTTTTCTGATCGTTGCAACTCGACCCGACTACTCTAAGTTGCACGTCGACTTGATAGGTGGGCTCGCACCTGTTCTGCGACGAAAAACATGTCAGTCCCACGATTGGTTGGAAGGAAATGTGTACATTGTTGGAAAATCTCCAATAAGGTTTTATTTTGCAAAAAATTTTCAATGAAAGTTTTTACTTTCTAAAGTTAGGAAAAATTTCATAACTTTATACATTCCGTATTTTAAATGATGAGTTTGTCGCGAGCAAATTCAAACCGAAAAAAATTGCGCCACAAGTAATTCCTTCCCAACTCGTAATATTAGTACCGATAGGAGCAGTTTGATGTAGTTTGAGCAAGTCGGTGACATACTTGTTGAACCTGCCAGACTTTATGAATTCTAAAAAATATACCTCTTACATTCTTGAACCAAATCCGCTCTCAAATAGCATCTACACACCCATATCAATCCAATTTTTAACATGCTTTGGGGCAACACCGTTACAAACTTATTATTCGATTATCGTTTAATTGCAATACATGCGTTGATTTACAATTTAATTGCAACGGAATTTGTAAATGTAAATGCGCACATTGTTGTTGCGGTCAATGGCATGACAGAATTTGACAAATCAGCAATGGTGCAAACGGCACGCGCAACAACAAAAATACCTAACTTAAAATACGGCAATGTAAATGAGATACAATCTGATAAGAGAGGATTAACAACAACAACAACAACAAAAACGAATAACAATCATGCTGAGTTGGCATTTTTCAGCCATAAACGGTGGAATGACGTTGATGGTGATAAGGAGGGCCCAACTGGCGATAACAACAAGAGCTCCATTGACAGCAATTTCAGTTTTACCTTAGCAAACAGGAACGCAACCACCAACTTGAGCTTTGCACTTGCTCCACAAAGTATGGGCGACGTTGTTGTTGGTCCTATTTCTGCTACACCAAGGCCATTCCATATGATGACTGACAATTGCAATCCTTTTGACAACGGTATCAGCATAATGCCAAACAAATAAAGCAGCGCGTTGACATTTTTCAAAATGACAAAAAGCAATTCGCAGCAGCAATAATGGCAACAAAAACAAAACCAGTAAGCGACCAACAGAATGCCACGAAAGGAGTAGTAAGCGCTGCACGAATAACAACACCAACAACAACGGCAACGAACAGCAACATGGAAAAAACAACTGCAACAGCCTTTTTAGGACAGCCAACAACAAAAACAAATGTCATAGCTGCAATAAAATCGCCGCCGACACAATTTACAACAAAAGCGTCAACGTTAACATCATCATCAGCATCAGCATCGTTATTGGAAATGACAAAAGCAAGAAATAAAACAACAACAGTGGCAAGCACATATGCAGCACGTACATCAACAACAAAATCGAATGCTTCGATAACGATGTCAAATATGCCAGCAATGGTAAAAACAAAATCACCAACAACAACATTAACAATAACAACAACAACTACACAAGTACCACATGCTTTGCGTTGGTGGCCAACATTGCAGGGTATGATTTATTATCGTCAACAAATGGGATGCCAAATTGCCGAGTAACGCCGAAGTGTACAAATGGTTTAGAGAAATGCCAAGATGCAGCAAATGAAATAATAAAAATGAGATCAACAGAAGCTTTAGAGTCATCATCAGCAGCACCTACGTTGGTTGCCAGTGGCACAATAACAAAAATGACAACAGAGGCGGCTAAACAAAAATCTTGGTCAACAATGCATGTAAAAAGTTCTATTAGTGGTAGGCGAGTTAAGGCCATGGCTACAATAAAAACGAGAGAAAAACTTGAGAACAGCTTGACAATGTTTAATGCTAACAAAAACAAAAACGCTAGCAACAAAAAGTTTGTAACAGCAACACCAACCTCATCAGTCTTCCCCACGCTTTCAACGCCTGCAGCAACGGCAACATCATGCAACACAACAACATCAGTGTATTCAACAACAACAAAAATAGCGTCAATAACAGCACCAGAGTCAACAAGTGCACTGCAATCACACTGGCAACGCATTCTTTCGCGTCGTAAGCGTTATCTTGCATTTCCGGAGGGCTCATCGTTTTCCGTATGTGGCAGCAAATTTTTATTACTTTATTAACGACTGCTTGGGGGACTGTGGCTTTGCATTTTTCTTTAGCCTTTTAATTTTCTCTTTCATACATTACATTGCAAGATCATATAACAGACAATGGGTGATTCACGAGCAAGTTCTATTATTATTTAAGATGGATTAGGCTAGGTAATTTTGCTTTATTTACCAACACTTGGAAACGATATTTCGGCTCGCAATTACTTTTATTCGTTGCTCAAAACTTCAAATAGATAAACTAGGTTAGTTGGTTAAGAGTTCAGGTTGTCGCTTGATATCAGCGCTTGGCCAGGAAAAGTTTGCAACATTACAATAAAAAGCTGATGACTCTGATTATTCTTTGGCCAGGATAAAGTTAGAAAACAGCAAAATTTTATAATCTTCCAAGTTCGGTAAGCCTGCGGTATATCCTTTGGGTTACTATTGTCTACCCCACCTACCGTGAAAATCCTATTTATTAAACAGCTGAGGCTCTGGTCTTTTTTGAAAATATAGATAACGTTTGAAATATAAGTCGATTACTTTTTAAACATTCATAACCTTAGTCATTTTAAGGTTTAGAAATGTTATTAAATCTAGTGAGCACCTCATTGTCGATGGACACCAATTCTCGAGAACATGAGAGCTGTTGCTGATTGCAAGACAGCTTGAAGTTTTGCTATGATTTCTATGCTAAAAGCACCACTTACCTTCGATAAATATATAAAAACTTATTCATTCACTCATCCATAGGTGTTTGATACTCTCGCAGCACAGCAATGCCACGAACGGAAATTGGATACACCAAGTATCTCTCTCTTTACCTAATTTTTCCAATTCCATAAAGCTCTACGGATAAGGGCGGGCATCAGTAGAATGCCTTTTGGATCGGCCTATGTTCATCCGTTCGCTCTACGGATAAGGGCGGGCATCAGTAGAATGCCTTTTGGATCGGCCTATGTTCATCCGTTCGCATTTTCCGATGCAGACGACGTAGCAGTTGTGCTCTATTTCGTTACTGTGTTCGCATCGGCAGAAAGCAAGTTTCCTTCGATACCATAAATCTGGCGAGCAACTTTTTTTTTAATTCTTCAAGAATAATCACTTTTGACAGTGCGCACGTTCCCAAGTCATACATCAGTACAACTACGATAAAAGGCTTCTTAGAGGGAAGAGTTTACTTATCATTTGCCTACTAGGTTCCAAGTATCACTTGCTGGCAAGCGTGATCTGTATGTTTTATTTATAATGTTACCTTTGCCTGCCAAATTGAAAAGTGTTTTCTGTTTTTACATTTCGAGCTTCTGTTAAAAGCTGCGGGACCGACAAACATTTTTACCTTACAGGTATCATTAAACAGAGTTCAATCTCCAAATCAAAAGATCATCCTTCTGTCCAGTCAGCTAATTTAGGCAGTCCTGCATGTGATGTTGTAACTTTAGCAAACATAATCCGCAAGTTTTTAGAAGCCCCGTGCAGTTGGAATTCTTTTCTGAATGTTTCTCTTTTCACGGCACGTAGACCTTATCTTGCCTCGCCTCGCCGTTTATCTCTTTCCTTGTGGATAGCAATATATTTCAGTTGGTTCTTACGAAATACGTATTTGAATATCAACCTTTTCATATAAATAATGATCTTAGCGTAGAAAATCGAATGTCTGATTAACCCAAATAGTCTTGCTGATTGTCCCTACATTTTGAAAAGCGAAAAGACACACGCCTAATAACTCACTTCCTTAGGTCGCGCTTTGCTTCACGGTTGGCATTATTGGTAATCCGGATTACAGTTATATGAGCTTCGGTATCAATTGGGGTGTGTCCTATGATCTTCCTAATGTCACATGGGTGCTCAATCAATTGCATGGTCTAACACGACGTCCAACACCTCCCGTTATTCTACACAGGCGCAGCAAACGTGCTCTTTATGAGCGTATCAGTGAAACTGTGGACAAGTAATTGCAAAACGATATAGACTAATGCAGAGATGCATGCGCTGAAGTCTCCGGGAGCTAATGAATTTTCAAGTAACACCGTTGAAAGAATAGTTGGGTTGGATATCTAGCAGCAAATTGGTTTAATCTATTAACACAACTCAGACAAATTTATGGTGAATGTATTGATGGAGCTTCGGCACTGTGCATCACTGCACTGGTCACATATTGACGTGCCATATAAAAGACTAGAGATTTCAAATTAATTTGTTACAAAGGAATTCAATGTGGTAATGATGTTGTAGTTAAATCCAACCAATAGCACGCAAACATTTCCGTACCGCCTCAAAAACGAATAATTTTTTTTTAATTGTAAGGCGCGATAACCTCCGAAGAGATCTAAGGCCGAGCTTCTCTTCCAATTTGCGTCGTGCTCCTCTTGATTTTCCCTACAAATTGGCCGGACGGGACCTACATGTTTTATGCCGACTCCGAACGGCATCTGCAAAGCAGATGAGTTTTCACTGAGAGCTTTTCATGGCAGAAATACACCCGGAGCGCTTGCCAAACACTGCCGAGGGGCGACCCCGCTTAGAAAAATTTTCTTCTAATTGAAAAACCTTATTTCTAAAATTTTGATGTTGCTTTGCCCGGGGTGCGAACCCAGGGCATACGGTGTGGTAGGCGGAGCACGCTACCATCACACCACGGTGGCCGCCACAACGAATACTGGCACGAATATGTAACATTTTTTCATTATTTGTTATAAACGAGTTGCGTTCATATAAAACTACAAGTGAAGCTTATATAAGCGTGTTAAAAACTTTTGAAAGTGCTAGTTTTCGTATGGCACATCGATATTTACCCACAAGTATACAAAGATTTATTACATTAATTATTTATATTTCGACAAATTTTTTTACAAATAAAAATATTATTAATTGATTAATATCTATTACATGTATGTATATAAAGTTGCTGTTGTTGTTTTTTTTTCTTCAGTATGGGTTACAACGGTCGTGACTGTGTGTTGCGTGCACTCTGTGAGAGTCGTCAATACTTCACACGCAATAAAATGGGCATGATTGGTGAAATGTTACGCGTTATATTTAGGTGAACTTAAATAATTATGCTTGATAATTTATTATTTTCGACATTTAGTAATAATGGCATTCTTTTGTTTGCTTGCAGTTTACCAAAACAACGTTTATTCACGCGTGAGTTGCATGAAAGCTCCGATATAGCCATTTATGACCACGCCTACCGCAACGCACGTACGATGGATTGTGCCACCCAATATGAATGTTCGTTTTCTTTGCTTGAGTTAGCTTTTGGAAAATATGCAAAACCACTATGGAATATTTTAATGGTCAATTTGGCATGTAAAATGATGATGCTTTGATGAAATTTTTAAATTTCAAATAAATTTAAGTTAGCCCGTTCTCTATTAAGCATCTTATTTAATTATGTACCAGCGGTGCCTTTGTCAAAAAAATTGTAATTTATCATTGAAAGTTTCAAAGTTTTGCAAAGTTATTGGTACTTAATTTAATGATTGAGAAAATTCATAACTCTGCTCTGCACAGCGAAAGTAAGTTACGGATCCCACGGTCAAGAAAAGAATGAAAAAGTCGAAATAAGACGAATGACCAATAAAATAGAAGCGTAAGTAAATTTAATTGAATTTTAATTATATTCGCTTGTTGCGTCTTTTAATGGAAATATGATTGGGTGACTCGATGGTACAATAAAGAAATTTATTGCTTTTTTCATAACTGTAATTTCTCATTTAGCGCTTTGTAAGTTGTAAACTTTTGAGCAACATGCTGCAATGAATTATTAAGGCAAGCAATTTTTTTGAATACTTATGACCTGTTGCGGAAACCTCAAGAGGTGTACGGATGATGTGCATTCTTAAAGCAGGGAAACTAAACCACTCATTAGCCAAAGACCGCAGGCCAATAAGCCTCTCCTCCACTATCCTTGAAGCACTAGAGAGACTTATGCAGTTATTGCCTTGATCATAAAAGATAACGCCAACTTTTACAGTATGTAAGCTGCTTCACAAGCATACCGGAAGGGTAACTTGGTTAACAACTCCCTCCAGGAGGTAATCATGACAAGAAATCTAAGGGTCAATAATTGCATGGATCGATTCTACTCTCAGGAGTAGGCCCCCCAACGCAACATTAGCAGTTGGCTCTGTTTGTAAAATGGCTACCAGAGACCCGCTCAGTTAATGAAATTCTAAAAATTTTAGAACAGGAGGAAGGAGGGTAGTCGCAAACGCTGCGGATTAAGTGATTCTGATCACAGGTATATTCCTGCCAACGATTATCGAGCTCATGGAAACGGGCTGGATGTAAATCGAACATAAATGAAACTTATCGTGTTCGGAAGAAAAACCAAAATTCCATTCCCATTTCGTTTTCAATTTAAAGAATCGGACTCTCAAGCTGGCTAAACACCAACAACGAAATTCCCTTCAAGACACAACGAGAATATCTCGCAAAAAGCACTGGCGGTATGCCTGGGAATATCAAAGGGTCACATGTAGTAATTTTCCAATTAAAAACGCTACAAGTGTTCGTGCAGTGTTTGACCACAAAAGGAGCTCTGCGACTAAGGGAATCCAACATTTCGTAATTAACCGACGGTCACGCAACGATATTAAATGACACGGCAAGGCGACGACTAAACGGGCCTAACGCCCACACGAACCATATCACAAAGGTTTATGACCACCAGGTACATATATTCTTTGAAGGACATAAGGAAAGGAACAGATTCACAGCTACGGCACTGAGTTTTCTCCTGAGGAAAGTCGAGAAATATGTGTAACAACCGGGATGATGGCAAAGTCAAGGTCCTTATGGCCATGTTTGAATATGAAAGGAACTGGCTTATTTCTCAAGCTAAACAAGTCGGTAGGGCGAGTACTTACGCAACGCTAGTTGAGGGCTCTAGCCACTGTTTGTGTTCATCGATTTAGAAAATAAGCATAAATTGGATAAAAAACTTCGGTTATCATAGTGCTTTTGTCGAAAATTCTCTGAAATCATAGCATTCAAATCTTCCAAATTAGTTCCAAGTAAGATTGCATGCTGTTGAAAAAGTTCTTTCTTGCCCTTGCAAGCATAACCGTTATCACACTCTTTCTTTCTGCAAGTGCTTTTACTTTGAACTTGGTCAAATTTTTCCTTCTTTGTTTGTGTAAGCAGTTTTTTATTGGCGATCCTGAGTATACATTTCCATGGATTTTGCAAACAATACTCAAAAGCTGCTGAAACAGTTGTAATAACAACAGCAAAAACAATGTCTATTAGAGCAGCAACACACGTCGAGTCTTGATGTAGCAACGTTATTGTTTGATTGCCAAGATTGATGAGCCAAGTTTACGTGATGCCATCGCAAGTTGAGCTGAAATTTTTTCCATTAAAATTTCCAACAGTAGTGTAATATAAAGTAGTAAGCATTTCTTACTTCCACTCCAATTTCGCCTCTGCCTTCCTTCCAACATTATTTCTAGAACGTTTTGTTTCGAATCGTCCATTGATATAACCTACACAAGCACCTTTTCCCTACAACAACAATCACTTGCCGCTTAATGGATACTCCTCAGTTGTTATTCGATCAGCGTAATCTATACGCTAAACTTGGTAATAGACCCGTAGCGGCGAATTTTCTTAAAACTTAAAAAACAATACGTGAGCTGCTCATTGGCCCGATGCGCTGCTAGTCATATTTCAAAAATCTTGGCGCTACAATTGTAAACTAGTAATGGTTGCATGAGTGTTTGTGCATGTATAGTGTGTTGTATGTATGTACCAAAAGTAGCAAAAAAGCTCAATGGTTAACAACAATAACAATGGGCATTACTACAATTGCAGCATGTCTGAATGGTAAATGAATGTACGAAATGAAACCAGACGGACGGCAGCGCATAGAGGATACGAATCAGAAGAAAAGCGGAGCATGCTGCGAAGTGGACTATGTTGACTTATTGCCATAAGGAAGGTTGAATGAATGAGCTCAGCTTGTTGTTGTAGTGGCACCTGCTTTCACTACGGTAATGACGGTAGGTAAAAGGAAGTGAGAAATGTCCACAGCGAATGTTGAATGAAAATTTATGGTGTAAAGTAGTAAGCCAAAAAAATGAAAAAAAACAGGAAAAACATGGAAAATAAAAGATCACAGGAAAAAAGCGGCACGTGAGTTTCTTCGTGTACACGCATATACTATTTGTACATATTCTTGCTGCTTCTGTCACCTTTTTACCATATCAACTCCCTATACCCCAACGTAACCAAATCTTACTTGCGGTCGTTTGTCAGAATTTTCGTGGGCATATTTTCTTTGTTTCTTCTTTACATTTATGTTTGTGTGTACATTGTCCCATATTTCTGTAGGTAAATTTTGTTATCCTCGCGCTCTTAGTATTGCGTTTTTCGCAACATTTGGTCGGTCAATCAATGAGAACGATTATGTCAGAAGTGATTTTAATAGATGGCGGCTAGCGAGATATTGATCAAACAGAAGGTTAAGGTAGGAAGCAAAGTGGGAGTAAAAAGAGGTTAGATATTTTACCAGAAAATAGGTAGCAACTTGTTGATGTTAAAAGCTTCTAAATCTAATTTCGAAGCAAAGATGGCAACAATGTCAAGCCGCTTTATCGATGGCAATGGTTAATTTGTAATAAGTCTTTTTTTGACCTGTCAATACCCGTTAGTTGTAATTGGGCACCGAGAAACAATCCGTAGTTCGTGTGAATTAATACTAACTTGACGTCACGCAATTTTAAGCAATGTGCATCATGTTATGGAATTTTATATAAATGATTGACGAGATCTCTTCTTTTGTTCTTTTTATTTGGACCGAAGGCTTAGGGAGTCTTACGGAAGTGTGGCGTCCTTTCTTTTCGGCATCTAATTGGATGCGATATAATACAATATGCTATAATGCGTTAGATGTGGTACG
>JARSSU010029940.1:0-12010 GCA_029619165.1 Eurosta solidaginis | reverse complement strand
TTAGGTTTGGTACTGCAATAACGTGCAGTACTTGACCAACTCTGTGTTAAAGTTAGTGGCTCTACGTACTCCGGCTCTCTATTCTTGATGGCATCTTATATTCCGCCGAATAGTTCTGAAGATCTTTATAAAGCTCATGCTGACAATATTTCATCTGTAGTTCTTAATAAGCTTGGTGATAATCATGTATGTATTTTAGGTGACTTTAATCTAAGTGATGTCACTTGGTCTCAGGGTTTCTGTGGTTCGGGCCTCATGCCAAATAATATATCGAAGTCCTATGAGACTTATTTTATAGATAACAAGCTAAGCTTAAACTTGCTGCAAATCAATAACTTCACTAACAGGCTTGACAGAATATTAGATCTTATATTCCTCAGTGATAATATTAATTTTAACATTTCCGAATGCCATGCACCATTTGCTCCGTCGGATATGCATCACACTACTATTGTTCTTAAACTTGAGTTTTATGTGTTTTGTGTACCCTCTGTAAATGATGATATCGCTTTTAATTTTGCACGGTGCGACATGTCTATACTTAACCATGTTTTCTCGGAAATTAACTGGGTTGATCTTTCCTCTTCAGATGTTAGCATTTGCTATGAGATATTTAGATCAACGCTTTTTGACCTATGTTTAAGGCATGTTCCAGTCTTTAAGAAAAAACCGTATAAATTACCTTGGTATACTAAGGGTTCAAAAAAATTGAAGAATTTGCGTAACAAATACTACAAAAAGTTTAGTCATACCAAGAATCTGTTCTTTTACGAGAAGTATCAGCAGTATCTAAAGGAGTTTAACTGCTGGGATAAGTTTCTTTACAAAAACTATATTCTTAGCTTTGAGACAAATATTAAGTCCAATCCAAAAACATTTTGGAGTTTTATTAAATCTAAAAGGACCTGCTCCTCGGTTCCTGCTTCTGTCTTTTACCAAGATAATGTAGCTACAAATACTAATGCGGTAGTGAACCTGTTTGCGGACTATTTTAGTGCTAATTTTGCATCCTATGATGATGCCCCTCCTTTCGACTTTGCATCTGATTTAAATTCTGCTCTGGATTTCGGTTCAATGTCGATTTCATGTGACGATATCTCAAGTGGTATTACTAATTTAAAGCAATCGGTCAAGACAAATTCTGATGGTCTCTCAAGTGCCTTGATTAAAGGTTGTCCGGCCTTAGTTTTGCCTCTTGAGATCCTGTTTAATATGTCACTTCAGTGCGGGGAGTTTATTGATGCTTGGAAACTTGCATCGATAATTCCTATCTACAAATCTGGAAATAAGAATGATGTCTGTAACTACAGACCTATATCAAAGCTCACTACTGTTTCAGTGAAGAGCCTAATTTGTGCCAAGCAGCATGGTTTTATTACGGGACGTTCGACGGTCACCAATCTAGTGGAGTTTAGTGAGTATTGTATATCTGCTTTTGCATATGGATACCAGGTGGATTGTATTTATACTGACTTCTCCAAAGCCTTCGATAAGGTATCACATGAGATCCTTATTCATAAACTTTCCTGTCTTGGTTTTCACTCAAATTTTCTGCAGTGGCTAAAATCTTATTTAATTAACAGATGGTGTATTGTCTGCATTGATGGTGTATCATCCGATCCATACCTTGCAACTTCCGGCGTTCCGCAAGGCAGTATTCTTGGACCCTTGCTCTTTGTCCTGTTCATCAACGACATCAGCACTTTCTTTTCGTATGCTAGGTTTCTCTTGTACGCTGATGATCTTAAAGTTTTCTCCATTATAAAGTCTTCGCGTGATATGCTCGAACTTCAGTGTGAAATTCATAATCTCTATTCCTGGTGCGTTAGATCGCACCTTTCTTTAAATATTAATAAATGCTTTCACGTAACCTACTCTAAATTTGCTATGAGATATTTAGATCAACGCTTTTTGACCTATGTTTAAGGCATGTTCCAGTCTTTAAGAAAAAACCGTATAAATTACCTTGGTATACTAAGGGTTTAAAAAATTTAAGAATTTGCGAAACAAATACTACAAAAGGTTTAGTCAGACCCAGAATCTGTTCTTTTACGAGAAGTATCAGCAGTATCTAAAGGAGTTTAACTGCTTGGATAAGTTTCTTTACAAAAACTATATTCTTAGCTTTGAGACAAATATTAAGTCCAATCCAAAAACATTTTGGAGTTTTATTAAAAAGGACCTGCTCCTCGGTTCCTGCTTCTGTCTTTTACCAAGATAATGTAGCTACAAATCTTTATGCGGTAGTGAACCTGTTTGCGGACTATTTTAGTGCTAATTTTGCATCCTATGATGATGCCCCTTCTTTCGACTTTGCATCTGATTTAAATTCTGCTCTGGATTTCGGTTCAATGTCGATTTCATGTGACGATATCTCAAGTGGTATTACTAATTTAAAGCAATCGGTCAAGACAGATTCTGATGGTCTCTCAAGTGCCTTGGTTAAAGGTTGTCCGGCCTTAGTTTTGCCTCTTGAGATCCTGTTTAATATGTCACTTCAGTGCGGGGAGTTTATTGATGCTTGGAAACTTGCATCGATAACTCCTATCTACAAATCTGGAAATAAGAATGATGTCTGTAACTACAGACCTATATCAAAGCTCACTACTGTTTCGAAGTTATTTGAATGTGTTGTAAAAGACAAGTTATACTTTTCAGTGAAGAGCCTAATTTGTGCCAAGCAGCATGGCTTTGTTGCGGGACGTTCGACGGTCAC
Organism: Eurosta solidaginis; assembly: GCA_029619165.1. Taxonomy (NCBI): domain Eukaryota; kingdom Metazoa; phylum Arthropoda; class Insecta; order Diptera; family Tephritidae; genus Eurosta; species Eurosta solidaginis. The sequence goes on along the minus strand of JARSSU010029940.1, from coordinate 9,294 downwards.
CAATCTAGTGGAGTTTAGTGAGTATTGTATATCTGATTTTGCATCTGGATACCAGGTGGATTGTATTTATACTGACTTCTCCAAAGCCTTCGATAAGGTATCACATGAGATCCTTATTCATAAACTTTCCTGTCTTGGTTATCACTCAAATTTTCTGCAGTGGCTAAAATCTTATTTAATTAACAGATGGTGTATTGTCTGCATTGATGGTGTATCATCCGATCCGTACCTTGCAACTTCCGGCGTTCCGCAAGACAGTATTCTTGGACCCTTGCTCTTTGTCCTGTTCATCAACGACATCAGCACTTGCTTTTCGTATGCTAGGTTTCTCTTGTACGCTGATGATCTTAAAGTTTTCTCCATTATAAAGTCTTCGCGTGATATGTTCGAACTTCAGTGTGAAATTAATAATCTCTATTCCTGGTGCGTTAGATCGCACCTTTCTTTAAATATTAATAAATGCTTTCACGTAACCTACTCTAAATTGCGCTTTAAGTTTAATAGTTCATATACCATTGATAACAAACCACTGCAGACTGTTGATAAAATCAAGGACCTTGGTGTGGTTTATGATACCAATATTTTCTTTCAACAGCCATGTAAACTTTATCATAGCGAAATCGTATGTAATGCTTGGTTTTATTCGGCGTAATAGTGCAGAGTTCTCTGACCCGTATACACTCAAATTGCTCTACAATTCATTTGTACGATCTCATCTCGAGTATGCCACTATCATTTGGCGACCGTTCCAACAGTTTGCAATTAATAGGATTGAGAGAGTTCAAAAAGTTTTTCTTAAATACTGTCTGCGGTCACTTAGATTAACTAGCCCTCTTCCCTCATATAATGCACGTTTACTTCTTTTAAATCTTAAAACTTTAGAAGCGAGAAGGCCTATTCTTTCTTTGACCTTTTTATATTGCATCATCCATGGGGATACAGATTGTGCTGCTCTTCTTGAGAAAATTAATTTGAATGTTCCAAGAAGAGAACTTAGAAGCTTTTACCCTTCTTATGGCATTAATAGTAGAACTAATTATGCGAGAAATTCCCCAATTACCCGCGCTATTAGTGAATTTAATAAGATCTCATATTTTGTCGAACTTGATTTCTCTTTGTCGAAGAACGTTTTTATTAATTTATTAAAGTGTGTTTTTTAGTTATCAATTCTTTTATATTAGTCTGTAAGTGCTAGTTTTTCACTGACTTGTTAACTTTTTGTATTTCTTAATTGTAGTCTGTTTTTTAATTGTATGAAAATTGTTAGTAGTCTGTAAGAATTTTGTTAATAATATGCTGTATAGTATTTTCATTGGTAGTCTGTAAGAACATGTGTTCATAGACTTAATAAATAAATGGTAAATATGCCCTGGCTTTCCACATTTAAAGCATTTGACGGCACCGTCGTTTTTCTGCTGCGTTTCTTTTAATGCTTCCAAAATTGTGTCTACCCAGTCTGGCCTTTTCACTTCCACGCGATGAGCTTTGTATGCGGGCTTACTCAAAAGTGACGCTTTTTCCTGAGACAGTGCATGGGATACCGTTTCTGCGAATGTGGGTTTTGGGTTTGCATATGTCGCTCGCTTCGTTTCTACGTCCCGTATGCCATTTATAAAACTCTGAATTTTTACCCTCTCGGTGTACTCCACGGGTGTGTCCGCATTTGCCAAATGAGCCAACCTTTCAACATCCGAAGCAAAATCTTGCAAAGTCTCATTGGCTTTTTGGTAGCGGTTTTGCAACTCTATTTGGTATATCTGCTTCCTGTGTTCGCTTCTGTATCGCCTCTCTAGAGCGCTCATCAATGTTTCGTAGTTGTTCCGCTCTCCTTCGGGAATAGTCTGTAGGATTTCAGCAGCAGATCCTTTCAATGCCACGAATAGTGCAGCAACTTTATCTTCAGCACTCCAGTTGTTCACTGCTGCGGTGTTCTCAAACTGAATATTAAACACCTGGAAAGGAACAGAGCCGTCAAAAGATGGAGTTTTTACCTTCGTATTGCTTGCTGAAACAACTGGGCGATTTAGTTGCAGCTCCTGTATACGACCTTTTAAAGCATCTACCTCAGCCTCGATTTTGTCCTGTCTGCTACTGAAAACTTCATGAAACTGGGTTAGTTTATCTTCCATGCGCGCTTCCAGCTTAGATGATATATGGACTTCCTGCTCTTCAAGTTATGTAGAGATCTTAGATGATATCTGCGCTGAAATTTGTGCCGACATTTCGGATATACGTGCCTCCTGTGATTCCAGTTGAGATGCCATATATGTCTTCTGTTCTTCCAGTTGCGATAACATCTTGGATGTAATCTGTGTCGACATTTCTGAATTGCGTGCCTCCTGTGATTCCAGTTGGGATCCCAATTGCGACGACATTGATGCTACTGTCGATGTTTGTGCAGATATTGCAGCCAATATCATGTTCAAGTCTGTGCTGGTAACTGTCTGCGATGTTTAGTTTTTCTCTTCAATTTTTGTTGTCTCCTCGCCATCAAGATGAAAGACATACTCTTCCACGTCAATTCCTTCTAATTCCATTGCCTCTGGTAGTCGTACCTGAAGTTCGGGTTTAATGCCGGTTGTATTCATCCACGGCTCTCCAACTCCTTCTTCAGTTGCTGATCTTCAATTCACTTAACTTTGCCATGTCCTTGTTGTCCTCTGGAAGTTATTCAGCAATTCCTCTTCTGACACCAATTGTAACGAATTTACTGCAAATCCTCTTATTTGCAACCTTCTGATAAGTTCGAATCACTAAACTTTTGAATAAATAACTCCAATATTTAATAATGCAAAATGGCCTTTATTAAAGTACTTCACAATAACACTGATACTTCACAACCAATAGCTTGCTTAAATGAAACTGATTGTCGCGCCTCCACTGTTGCTACCTCTTTATACTCTGTGATTTCTCGTTCGCATCTTCTAGGCGCTTCCCTTTCCAGAATCTACTAGTTGGCCATCAGCTATAAATTACTACGTTTTTAGCTTCTCATATGCGCGTGTATGTGTGAACACAATTATAATTGCATACTTTTGGGAGCATCTCAGATAAGATATCTGCATGTGTTTGTATGTGTGAGCGACACTTGCACAACCATTGCATACTTTCGGGAGTATCTCAGATTTATGCATGTGGTTGTGCGTTGCTTCTCCGCTGCGTGTATATATGTACATATGTGTAGACATAACGATTGAATTATTGATGTGCATGCACTGCTTAGCATCGGCTTAGAGATGGTAGTATCGCTTAGTGCTGCTAATATTCGTTACAGTATTATAAACAAAAGAAAATTCAAATTATTTGCCTATTGCCAACGAAAAAATCCTTTATTTAATAATTTGGGAAAAACGTTGACTTATAATTATTATTCAAGAAAAAAGCAACGTTTTGATAAATTTTTGAATTTCAATTATAAATTGGGTATCTGCAAATTTACCAAACGATAATTTCCCTTCGACGGAGCTGCATTCGTATAACCTCAATCTCGATGTAGTTAGCACCTATATTTTTTTACCTTAAATAATAACTGTCTTTTTTTTAGGGTCAAATGTTATGAAATATGCGGTTTATAATTTGGCTACTTTTGGCATTCATGCTATATGATGTGACTTGTTTAAAAGGCATTAAGAGTCAGAAAATTCCGATAAAGGGTAAAAATACAATTAATGATCATAGTAAAAGTGGTCGGATTTCTTCAATCGCTGGAATATCGTCAAATGCTGAGCATGTTCAAATAACAGATATAATAAGTGATGAGGATTTGATGGAAAGTAGTGATGGTGCAATTTATGGGTTCCAATCGGCGAGTTTAAAAACGGTATTTCGTGAAAGCAATGGAGGTAGATCCGCATCTTCATCGACCTCAGCACAGTTAGCACTATACAATCCAAAGGATATTGGAGATACAAGTGTAAAATTGAGTATAGCAGATGTGAAAAACTATAGCAATATAATTACAAGTGTAATTCATTTCGAAACACCATTGAACCATTTGGTGGTTGACACCTTCACGGGCCGAGTATTTGTAGGAGGTGTAAATTATTTATATCAGCTTTCCCCAGAATTAGAGTTGCATGAAACAGTGAAAACTGGTCCTAAAAATGACTCCGTTGAGTGCACTGTCTTGGACTGTCCAGTTCATGCTGTGCGAAAGCCAACAGATAACTACAACAAAGTGCTACTAATAGATCGTGGCACATCTAGGTTGATAGAGTGTGGGTCCCTATTTCAAGGAACATGTACTGTTCGTAATTTACAAAACGTTAGCATTGTTGAGCAAAATGTTTCAGATGCGGTCGTTGCCAATGATGCGAACTCTTCTACTGTTGCATTCATAGCACCAGGTCCACCGCAGCCACCTATTACAACTGTAATGTATGTTGGTGTTACTTACACAAATAACTCGCCATATCGAAGCGAGATACCAGCAGTTGCTTCACGTTCGTTAGAAAAGACAAAAATGTTTCAAATAGCATCATCTGCAGTTACAACTGGAACGCGAACTTTTATAAACTCGTATGCCCGGGAAGGGTACTTAATCAATTACGTTTATGGATTTAGCTCGGAACGCTTTTCATACTTTTTAACGACGCAATTGAAACATAATTACCACACCTCACCAAAGGAATACATATCAAAACTTGTACGCATTTGTCAGGAAGACTCGAATTACTATTCATATACAGAAATCCCTATTGACTGCATAACTGGTGGTACTAAATACAATTTAATTCAAGCTGGTTATTTAGGTAAGCCAAGTGTGGATCTTGCAGGAAGTCTGGGTATCACTGTCCAAGACGACGTTCTATATGGAGTTTTTAGTGTTGGCGATGGAAGTATTTCTACGAATGATTCCGCTTTGTGTATTTATTCGTTGAAATCCATTCGTCGAAAGTTTATGCAAAATATAAAGTCCTGTTTTAACGGTGTGGGATCTCGAGGGCTGGGATTTATATCACCAAATATGCCCTGTGTACCGACGGTAAGTTTATTTTTCGTATTGATTTTAAAGTGGGTATGTTTTTCACTGATAAAATAAACGTATTTGTAATAAGTAAAATATAAGACGGAAGTGATGGTGCACAGGTAGTAATAGAACGATACGAGTACTGAGGGAGTAGTATCTATACTTCTCCAAAAAATACTCGATGCTTTTTTTCCAAGTACTGAGTAAAGTATCGATACTTTACCTCGATATTTATCCCCGATACTTTACCAAGTGCCGATGGTCGACATGTTTAAGATCAACAAGGTTAAGACATTAACACCATAACTTGAGCATAAACTAAGATCGTCGACGATGCGGTAAAATCTCCGCATTTAACTTAAACCGACTTTTTGATAATGGTGGAATGGGGGACGATTTCTGCATATGGTGGCAAAAGAAAAATATGTGTTAACTCCATAAAATTTCAATACATTTTAATTTGGCATGCACCAGAGCTTTTTGGTTCCACTGTAAAATTTTCTTACAGCATCGTCGACGATATATTGGCATTGTAAATGGTCAAAATCAGATTATATCCATGACCACTTTCAAAAATGTGGAAAAAGAGCAATACTTTAGCAAATACTGATGAAATGGTGAAACTTGACGAGTGGATTAAAAAAAATTACGATGTACAATATAAATGTATTACAATTGTGTAAAATGGGCGTGACACTGCCCACATTAAGCAGAAGAAAATTTAAAAGTTTTGCAGGCCGTAAAGCAAAAGCCGTTATATCACTTTGCTATTTGCCGGAAATTTGGTCCTAGATATTATACATATATTGATCCGATCAAATGATGATAAGGATCACGCCTAATTTAAAAATATGTTAGTGCAAAGTACAAAAGTTTAAAAAAAAATGAAAATCGTTCTGATCCCCTATTATTTAGTTACTTACGTTTAATGCCATACATAAAATTCTTGACGCGATTTACTTACTAGGTGATTTAAACTGAGCTTTTCTTCCAACTTGCGTCGTGTAATTTTTAATTTGTAAACATTTCATGGGAAAAATGCACTCGAAGTGCTTACGAAACCACTGCCGAGGGGCGACCCCGTTTAGAAAAAAATTTCTCTAACTTAAAAAACTTTTTATCTTAAATGCCATAAGTCGATCAAAAATCGTTTAAGTCATTTAATTTTCGTGACATTTCTCTCAAAATTTATCCTTTGAATATATAAAAGAGCACACTAATGGGTATATAATGTTCGTTTTGGTCCAAACTTAACCCAGATATGCCCAATGTCCTATATATAGTTCACCTACTCAGTTGTTTACATAAAGAGTAACGGACTGCCGAGAACCGCTAATTTTACTCATTTGGTTAGTTTTTGTCTCTACCTTGCTGGCGACAGTTCGTTTTGGTTGGTTTTCTCTACCATTTCTGCGAAATTAATTTAAAAATTTATGCTTTTTTCAAAATGACGGAATTTCTCGCTACCTTTGCACGGTAAGTAAAAATTAGCTAATTTAAATATAAAAAATCAATGATTATTGTCGAAGTTCGTATATTTGAAATATTCGTCCACTGTTATGTACATAGAAAACTTTTGTTGGTGTTATAGTGAAGTTGTTGTATTAGCGTAAAATTTGGTGTCCTACATGTTAGACATTGGGCACATATTATACTACATATACATTTTTTTAGGGGATTTTCTCTACATGAAAGCTTTGGCCATTTTGGAGGATGATAGTACAGATTTTGATACCATAGCACTATTACCGCCAACAAATGCAAATGCAGACGTTACGACGATGATTCCGGCGAGGAAGATAATCTTCTTCTAATATATAAAATTCTTCTGTCACGGTTTTAGAGGCTGAACTCCTCCGAAACGGCTGAACCGATTCTCATGAAATTTTGTGAGCATATTGGGTAGGTCTGAGAATCGGCCAACGTCTACCTTTTTTTTCGCTACGTGCCTAGGGTCTTGAGATCAAAACGTGGACCCGGGTAACCCTAGAATGTGTTTATACAATATGGATATCAAATGAAAGCTGTTGATGAGTGCTATAGTACAGGATAATTTTCATACAACTGGGAGGCTAGGGTCTCGAGATATAGCCCAAAACGTGGACCCGGATACACCTAGAATGTGTTTATACATTATGGGTATCAAATTGAAGCTGTTGATGTATGCTTGCATACAGAGTAAGTTTTACACCGCTGGGTGACTACGGTCTCGAGATATAGGCCAAAATATGGACCCGGATACACCTAGAATGTGTTTTTACATTATGGGTATCAAATTGAAGCTGTTGATGTATGCTTTAGTACAGAGTAAGTTTTACACCAATGGGTGACTACGGTCTCGAAATATAGGCCAAAACATGGACCCGGATACACCTGGAAGGTGTTTTTATATTATGGGAATCAAATTGAAGCTGTTGATGTATGCTTTAGTACAGAGTAAGCTGAGTGACTAGGGTCTCGAGATATAGCCCAAAACGTGGACCCGGGTACCCCTAGAATATGTTTATACAATATGGATATCAAATGAAAGCTGTTGATGAGTGCTATAGTACAGGATAATTTTCATACAACTGGGAGGCTAGGGTCTCGAGATATAGGGCAAAACATGGACCCTGATACCCCTAGAATGTGTGTGTATTATGGATATCAAATGAAAGCTGTTGCTGAGAGCTCTGAAGTTCATTGTGATATTCGATTTAGTCGCATCAACCTAGCAAAACTGATAAATATGCATGCGAAGCCGAAATAAAGACAAGATTAATAATACCCACATGTACCTATTTACATACGTCCTATTCGATTTGCCTGAAATATCGGGGAAGTATACCAGAGACGGACTGGGACTGGGATTAGGACTAGGACTGGGACTGAGACTGAGACTCGGAATGGGACTGGAACAAAATACATACCACCACCCTCTGGGACTGGCAATAAGAGATGAAGAGAAAGGGGAAAAACTTGAGAGAAGAGAAAAGAGAGAAGGAGACTGAGAAAGAGATAGAATGAGACGAAGATGGAGATGAAGCGAAAAAGACGGAGGGAGGAGTGAACAAAAAGATTAGGAAAAAGTGTAGAGGGGTAGGGCAGAACAACGTCTGCCGGGTCTGCTAGTGTTGATATAAATAATTTACCAGCTTCGCAAATGAACAGCGGCGTTGAAGTATTTTCGAAATACAATATGCATGATGAATGGGATTCTGATGATGACATACCATTGTCTGAAGTAAGAAAGTTTCTCCCGAAGAAAAAGAATCTCAAAAAAGGAAAACAATATCACTACGTGAATGAAGACGTTTTTAGCGCAGATGCTGAGCTTATAAACACTAATGAAGTTCTCAATTTAGCATGAACATTCACCAACTGCTCTTTTTTACTCAATATTTGACGATGAGTTATTTGAAATATTGACAAGAGAGACAAATAGGTATGCAGCTCAAAGAAATAAAACACTTCAGGTGGATATATTTGAAATGAGATGTTTCATTGGAGTACTGCTATTAGTGGATACATTCCAATCCCCAGAAGAAGAATGTTCTGGGAACGCTCGAAAGTTTGCAGCAACGAACTGGTTTGTGAAGCTATATCAAGAAACAAATTCGAGTTCATAATCTCCAACATCCATTGTAATGATAACAATTCTTTAGACCAGTCTGACAAATTTTCCAAAGTAAGACCATTGTTTACACACTTGAATAAAAAGTTTATAGAAGCTGCCTATACTGAAGAAAATTATAGCGTAGATGAAGCCATGGTTCCTTATACAGGAAAACACGGCTGTAAGCAGTATATCCATGGCAAACCAATACGCTACGGATACAAGCTGTGGGTTGGTACGACTCGGCAAGGCTATATAAACTGGTTCAAGGTGCTTCCACAAATATCAGTGAATTTATAAGGACCTTGGTGTTGAACGTCTGTAGTGCTAGAATATGCTGACGTTTTGAAGTCAAATGGAAGGACCCAACATTTCATTTGTATTTTCGATAATTTTTTTTCTTCAATCTCTCTACTTGAACAACTTACCAATAAACAGATTTTTGGCACGGGTAGAATGAGGGAGAATCGTAATCCTGGAAGCACTTTAACTAATTCTAAGAATATGTAGAAAAGTGCTCGTGGTAGTTATGATTTCATCAAAATTGCTGATAGCGACATAATATTCATAAAGTGGAACGACAATAATATCATGACCTTTTGTTCCAATGCAATCGGAGTGAATCCCACAAATTTGACCACACGTTACTCCTAAAAGGAAAAGAAATACATACAAGTGAACAACCATGTGTCGTAAAATTTTATAATCAGACCAATTCTAAATATTCTCG
>JARSSU010029939.1:0-37349 GCA_029619165.1 Eurosta solidaginis | reverse complement strand
TAAAAGGAAGTAAGAAAAAAATAAGAAATGATAAGGAAGGGTATAGTATGAAATTAAGGGATTAATGTTTATAGATTTATAAAAAAGATGTTTAATGAATAATTGGAGAGAATAAGTGTATAGAAATAGTAGAGATATAAAGAGTGATAATAAAATTGAGGGGGGGAGGTGGAGGAGTGAGAGAGGAAATGTGTTAATAATTTCTAGATATATTCTGTTTACATCAAAAGAGTATTGATTTAGGGAAATTTGATTGATTTATAAGATTTTTGGATTTTAAACGAGTGGGGAGATAAGGGGGCGGGACGAGGGTGTCACTTGCTTATTTGTAACACTCGACTTTGATTTGAACATTTGAGTCTGTGTATTGGAAGCGAATATAGTGGAGTGATATGGTTAAATTGTTAAAATTTTCCTTTGCTCGAGGGGTAGTTAGGACCCCCCCTCTTTCCATTTCCAAAAAATTTTCGCTAGTAGACTACTGTCGTGTCCCAATTTCTATCACCATCCGTGTTAGCCATTCTGTGGCTGATTCAGTTGCAAAGAACGAAAAATATAATCTTCTTATAACTGTATCCTTGGGGCGGGACCACGCCCCTTTTGAAAAATGTATAGATATAGATCCTTCTAGACTATTGGCTATAGTGTGTCAAAATTTCATACAATTCGGTCTCCATCCTTTCTTGCGTTCTTGAGTCACAAAAGCAAACGTCTGGACAAAACATCCAAACATCCAAACTCTCAACTCCAAACATCCACACTCTATTTACTCCAACTTTCCCCTTTATAATATACGAGCCGTTTACCCGCGTCCCGTCCGCAAGGAAATTTTTATGATTGGACTTCGCGTTAGGCCGTGCTTATTCTCTTTTTTAAAATTTTGTTTTCTGTCTAAATGCATTTATTTTTGTAATGAGTAGAAAAAAGACTGAATGTGCTTCCCATAAACCTGATATTTCTCCCAAATGTCCGAAATATTCCAGAAAAGCTACGAAATTACCCACGCATCGCGGACGGCTCCCGAACCATCTAAAGCCCCCGACAGGGTCCTCCAAAAGTTTTCCCCGAAAGAGCTCCCAAAAAACCCGAAATTGAGAGCGACTACGATTCCTAGACTTTCCAGAGAACCACATATGAAACTGATCCATGAAGTGTTCCAAATGATCCCGAACAGGTTCCGAATGACCCTACAGTCTCCCGGGCGGATATCAAAAACCCCAGAAAATATCCAGGAAAGGTCCCCTAAATTATCCCGTCCTAACTCCAGAAAGTTCCGAACTGGCTTCCGAGGGGATCCACGATTGGATCGCGAAAACCATACCGAATGATTCCGGAAGGATTCCAAAATGATACCGAAATGTCCGGAATTGACCCACATGGTCCCGTGCACAGATCCCAAATGATTCCCGGAAGGGTGCAAAAACTATCCGAAACGTAACAAAATCCCGAAATGCTCCTACGGCATCCCGGACTGATCCAGAAACTGGTCTCGTAAGGGTCCCCAAAATTATCCAAAATGTCCCGAAATTGACCCCTGATGGATCCTGTCACAACCTCAAGAAATTATGCCGAAAGGTTCCCAAATGATGCCCGGAGATAATAAAGAAAAAAGTCACGAAACGACCCCTCGAGATCCCCAGATGTCCCGTATTATCCCGAAAAGGCCCGAACTACCCCGACGGGATCCCGGACAATCCCGAAACCATCCAGAGATGATGCGAAGAAATCCGCAAATGATTCCGTAAAGGTCCCGCATTGATTCCGATGGGATCCCGAACGGATACCGAAAATCATCCAGAAGTGATGCCGGGAAGGTCCTAATGATCCCTAATAGTCCCCGAATTACCCTGACGGGATCTCGAACGCACCCCTACATGACCCTGAACGGGATCCCGGACAGATCCCGAAATCCATCCAGAAATGATCTTGTGGTAGGGACCCCATGATCCCGAACAGTCCCCACTGTTCCGAGGGGATGCCGTCGATACGAAACCATCCAGAAAGTGTGCACGAAAGGTCCCAATGATCACTAATGCAAAAATGACCCTGACGGGCATCCGGACATGAATCCCAATCCCATCCAGAAATGATCGTGGGGAGGTCCGAAATTATCCCGAAATAGTCTCGGACAAAGTTCAAAATTACCCTGACGGTTCCCGACGAATCCTGAAAAGCCATCTCTAAATGATCCCCGAAAAAGTTTCCGAATGCCCTTGACTGAACCCGAAAGGATCCCGAACTGATCCAGAAAATGATGCCGGAAATGTCCTCAATGATCACATAATAGTTCCGAAAAGACCCGACGGGATCCCGAACGGATCCCTACAACTATCTAGAAATGATGCCGAAGGGCCCGCACACGATTCCCGTATTAGTCAGAAAAGTCCGAAATAAACCCGACGGTATGCCGACGATCCCAAAACCATCCAGAATGATGCCAGGAAGGACACCAATGATCCCGAGAAAAGTCCCGCAATAATCCGACGAGGATCCTGAGTGCGGATACTCGAAAACTACATCCAGAGTGATAGCGAAAAGGTCCCTCAAATGATCACCTAATAGTCGCCAAATGACCCTGACGGCATCCCGACAGTATCGCCGAAAGCCATCCAGAAATGATGCTTGGAGGTGTCCCAAAATATCCCGAATATAGTCTGGGAAAGTCCCAGAAATACCCTGACGGGATCCCGGACGAATCCTGAAACACAATCTTAAATGATGCAGACAAAAGCCCGAAATGACACCTGATGTGACCCGGAAAGGATCCCAGCAAACTAACCAGAAATGATGCGGAAAGGTCCTCAAATGAATCTCCCGCAATAGTTCCGAAAGACCCGAACGAGATCCCGACCGGATCCCGACACTATCACAGAAGTGATACCGAAGTCGCATAATGATCCCGTATTAAAGTCGAGAAAAGTCGCAATGACCCCGAGCGGAGGCGGACTCGAGTCCGCCAAAACCTCTCGAGACATGATGTCGAAGACGACCCCAATGATCCGAAAAAGTCGCACATTAGTCCGACGATCTGTAACGATACGCGAAAACCATCCAGAAGGTGATGCCGGACGTCTGCAAATGCTCACGCTAATCGTCGAGACACACACAAAAATGACTCTGAGGGCATCCCGGACCAAAAATCCCGAAATCCGACCAGAAACTGATCTTGGGAGGTCCCACATGATCCCGAATACGTCTCGAGGAAAAGTCAGAAATTACACTGACGGTTCCCGACGAAGTCCTGAAACCGATCCTTCAAATGATCCTCGAAAAAGCCCCGAATGACCTGACGGGATATCACCGAAGGATTCCAAACTATCCATGGAAATGATTCTCGGAAAGGTCCTCCAATGATCCCCTAATCGTTCCGAATGACCGTGACGGGATCCCGACGGATCCCGACACTATCCAGAAATTATGCCGAAAGGGTCCGCAAATGATCCCGTATTAGTCAGAAAAAGTCCGCGATGACCCCAGACGATCCCGGACGACTCCCAAACCATCCAGTAAATGCTGCCAGGTAGGTATCCCAAACGATCCCGAATAATCCCGAATGACTCGTCGCAATTCCCGGACGGATACCGAAATTATCCAGTAAACTGATGCCGGAAAGGTTTCACAAATGATCCCCTAATAGTCCGCGAAATTTACCCTGATGGTATCCCGTGCCGGACCCGAAAAACCATCAGAAATGATGCCGACAGAGCCCCCAACATGATCCCGACAAAGTCCCCAAATGACCCGACAGATATCCCGGAACTGGATCGCGCGAAAACATCCAGAATGATGCGGAAGATGCCCCAAATGATCCCGAAAAAGTCCCCAAATGACCCCGACATACTCCAGAAAAGGTTCCGAAATGGCTCCGAGGGATCAACGACGGATCGCGAAAACCATACAGAAATGATTCCGGAAGGATCCCAAAATGATCCCGAAATAGTCCGGAAATGACCCAAATGGGATCCCGTACAGATCCAGAACATGATCCCGGAAAGGGTCCAAAAACTATCCCGGAAAAGTAACAAAAATCCCGAAATGGCTCCTACGGCATACCGGACGGATCCAGAGAATGATCTCGGAAGGGTCCCCAAATGATCCCAAAATGGTCCCGAATGACCCTGATGGATCCGGCAAACCATCAAGAAATTATGCCGGAAGGGTCCCCCTAATGATCCCGAAATAAAACAGAAAAAGTCACGAAACGACCCTAGAGGATCCCCAAATGATCCCGTATTTAGCCCCGAAAAAAGTCCCAAAATGACCCTGACGGATCCCGAAAGGATTCCGAAAAACAATACAGAAATGATGCCGGAAAGGTCCTCAAATGATCCCCTAATAGTCCCGAAATTACCTATGGGATCCTGACGGATCCCGAAAACCATCCAGAAATGATGCCGAAAGGGTTCCCAAATGATCCCGTATAGTCGCGAAAAAGTCCCGAAATGACCCCGACGGATCCCTGACGGATCCCGAAAACCATCCAGAAATGATACCGGATGAGCCCCAGATCCCGAAAAAGTCCCCAAATGAACCCGACGAGATCCCGACGGATGCCAAAAAACCATCCAGAATGATGCCGCAAGAGCTCCCAATGATCCCGAAAAAAGTCCCCAAATGACCCCGCGATATCCCGGACGGATCCCGAAAACCATCCAGAAATGATGCCGAAGAGCACCCCATATGACCCCGACGAGATCCCGCACGTGATCCCGAAACCATCCAGAAATGATGCCGGAAGAGTCCCCAAATGATCGCGAAATAGTCCACGAATTATTCCGGAATAGTCCCGAAAATGTTCCCAAAATAACCCCGACGGGATCCCGGACGGATCCCGTAAACTATACAGAAATGATCCGGAAGGTCCCAAATGATCCCGAAATAGTCCCGAAAAAGTCCCGAAATACCCGCGGGTAATTCCCGGACCGATCCGAAAACCCTCCAGAAATGATCCCGGAAGGGTCTCGATATGACCCTTACGGGATTACAAATAGGTGAAAGCTAATATAAAAAGGTTAGATAGAAGCATACAGGTAAAGCTAATAAAAGCGTGCTAATAAAAACAATTGATGGAGGGCGGATGGCGGGAGTAGAGGAGAGGACCACGGATCGTTCTCTCCAAAATTGTCTAGATCTCGTTCTGTATGTACCAGATACCAACAAAACTATTGATTTAGGAGAAAATTTAGATTGAGTATAACAATATATTGATTTTAACACAGAGGGGAGATAAGCGGGTGGAGGGTGTCACTGCTTACTTTGTAAGCCCTCGACTTATTTGACCCCTTGAGTCTGTGATATTGGTGAAGGCCGTATACGTAAAGTTATAATGTGTAAAAATTATGAAAAATAATTTCTCGAAGGGTCGTGGGACCCCCATCCCTCTTTCCACGTTCGAAAAAAATTTCGCTAGTAGACTACTGTCTGTGTCCCAAATTTCATCAAAATCCGTGTAGCCATTCTGGCGTGATTCAGTCGCAAAGACGAAAAATATAATAATTAAATTATAACTGTTCCTAGGGGGCGGGGACCACGCCCCTTTTGAAAAATATATAGCTAGTAGATCCTTCTAGACTATTGGCTATATGTGTGCAAAATTTCATCCAAATCGGTCCAGCCGTTCTTGCGTTATGAGTCACAAAGACAACGTCTGGACAAACATCCAAACATCCAAATCCAAACATCCAAACATACTTAACATCCAAACTTCCCATTTCCCATTTATATATATATTAGATAATATCGCTGTGGAAAGGGTGGGTTGCAAGATGTGAGAACTATCGAGCACGTACGTGTACTCTTTTCTGATTTTCTTGCTGACAGACTGAGATTACAAGCTGTTCGGAGTTACAAGTCTCTCAGATCGCAAAAGCTAGCCAGTCCCATAGGTCTCTAGATTAGCTTCTGGGCATTTCCCAAAAGTACAAGAGTTTATTTTATAGTACATATATCCTGATTTCTAATAACACTATAGACTCATTTCAGTCTAATCGTGCGTTCCTCACGCCACCGGCCAGTTCCCAATCTAACGTAACTTATCTTTCCCAGCAAAGGATTATATAGCATGTCTAACACAAAATTACCGTTAAGTCAGTTAACTTGGGTGGTTTTGGGTTTAAGCCAGATGTCACAAGAAAGGTGACAGACACATATTTGCATGTGTTTGTTTCTTGAATTGATCTAAAACCGTGTAGGAAACCTGAAAACTGAAAAGCTACAGCTGAGACATGAGTATATATATATTACTAGACATAATGAACTTTTGCTAGTCACTTTCCACATAAAAGCTATTAAAGTGATATTCAACAATACACTAACTCATACTCTAAAGCGTTATTATCTAATTATTGGATCTCATAATTCCCACACAGCATATGTGTTCACGTTTTTTCTTTCAGTGTAACGTCTAATCAAATTGCAGACGTAGAAATATCACTAATTATCACTATACACACAAACGTCTGTAGTATTATCTGCTAGCTTACTTTTCTCAATTCAATATCCCAAAAAATTGCATATGAAAAAGCTGCTAAATAGGCGACAGACTTGAAATTTGATGGCATAATGTTTGTGTTCGCATTTGCTGATCTGTTATACTATAATAATGGAAAAAATATCTAATGGAAAGTTTACCAGTGAAGAGTGAATGGAAGTAGTGTGAATACAGGAGAAGTTAATGTTTTGCTTATAGACCTTTTTTAGTGAATGTATTGTGGCGAATATTAGCAGTTCTATATATCTCTATGCTGCTTGCTAAACCAAATATAAATCCACAACAAGAATAAAGCAAGCAGCCATCACATACATATGCCCATGTACACATAAAGCAAGCAGCACAACATATATGCACATGAACATAACGACAGTAAGCCATTTCGCACACATACATAGAAGGCAACGTAGAATATTTCACACACACATAACCAGCAGCTTGAAGCGAAGAGATTATTTCACATTCACATATTTCATCATCAGCTAAGAGCCGAAGCTCGCACATACACACGTATATAGCTAAATAACCAAGTATGAGATAGAACTGTTCCAGAAGCATGGTCGTGAAAAGATCTAGACCTTAGAGAGAAATTGGTGCATCGAGCTTACTTAGAGTATAAAAGCAGCGCGGTGCAAGCGATATTGAATCAGTTTGATTTTAACACGCTTTTAGTGAAGCACGCGAGTAATTATTTGTGAATCACTTCCCAAGTAGTCTAAATAAAGCACATACTGAATATTTGAGTATTTATTCGCACAGTTCAGCGATTCGAACGATTAGCGAAAGGGGCATAATTATCAGGCACTTTCCCAACAATATCACGTTACCGTAGTTGTAATAGAAAAGTTGTACAACTTTCATCTTATGTTATATAATGTTGCAGAAGCGTGAGCAAACCCAATAAGTGGTAGTCGTCGTTTGTGCAGCGTGTGCAGCGAAACAAAAGTGTGCATTAGTCAGTATCTTGTCTAAGAGGCAGGGATTTCACGATCAGGTCGAATTCACAAGGGGAGTCCAGGTGTTCGTAAGTTTAGGTGGTTGCTGCATTTTATTTTAAAATACAAAGAGAACAAGTCCAACAGCACGGTTTATTTTAGTGTTTTTAATACATGCGATACATAACTTAAGCTAATAGCGGGGCTGCACCGCAGCAGTGATTGGAGGCTCCGGGTGTTGTTTTCCTTTTTTCCTGTTCCTGCCATGAAAGCTTCTCAATGAACTCGTCTGAACTCGTTCGAAGTCGACATAAACATGCTCAGGTCCGTCCCGCCATTTGTAGGAAAATTTAAAAGGAGCACGACGACAATTGGAAGAGAATCTTGGCCTAAACTCTCATCTGCGCGATCGCGACCCTGCAATATTTTATTATTATGACTCGGAGCGAGAGACACATATTATATGGATATCATACGACGAGGTTATGACCGTCGTATATGACATTTTGATTGTTGCGATTTTGCATCTATCCGTATTTTTTAACAGTTTGCAAGTTCGGGACTATTTTCGGATAAATTTGGGAAGAACTGTTTTCGTGGGGACTATTTCGTGCACTATTTTGCAATCTATTCGGAGTTTTCTGTTCTGGTATCTTCTGCGGGACTGTTGTGTTTTGTGATCAAAATCGAATCGGGGCGATTATAGGATATTCCGGGATACTTATACACCATTTCAGAACCGTTTCGATATTTTTTCGGCATCATATTGGACTTATCTGGGACTATTCAGTATAGTTCAATAATATTCTGTGATCACCTCAGGATATCCCGGAACCATTGCGAGATTGACTGGGGACTTCTTTTGATCATTCCGTATTCTTAGGGTCTACGAAGTGACGCACAGTATTTTAAGTTAAATATTTATAAGTTGAGTCTTACTTTTGAGTTGAGTCGAACATAAATTCTTTCAAGAGCTCGACATCAAAGATCCAGAATCAAAGATATAACCGAATAGTTTTCACGTTTATGACCGCTACTATGCTACTTTTACGAAAATATTTCCAAGAGAGTCAAGGAGTACATACACTCAAATATTCAGTACATCAAAATGTTCTTTATTTACACTACATTTGTAGTAGTACTTAGCAACTACATAGATTACTCGTTATTTCACTTATGGCGTCTTTAAAATCAGACTGATTGATTAGCGCTTGGACTGCGCGACTTTTATAGTATCTTTTAACTCGTTCACCTCTTTCTCCTAGGTCTATACTTTTCTATAACAACTTCTCGAAAATTGCTTATTTCATAGTTGATTATTTGGCTATATACATGTGTATGTGTCCATCTTCGCTCTTAGCTGCTGACACAGATATCTATGTGGATTATTCTCTTTGCTGTTAGCTTCGCTGTTAATACTGTGGCTGCTTTACTGTTGTTGTGCATTTATTCACTAGCAGCAAGTGATGTATCGACTTGCTATATTCGCCAAAACTTCTTTAAATTGTCTCACATTTGTCTGCGGCTTTTAATGTCGCTTACCTAAGAACAATATTTGTTCAGCGTAATGTAGTAAATTATAGTTGCTATTATGAAACAATAATCAATTTTTCGTAAGCACTTCGTACCCCCTTTTCATAGACCGGGTCACATATATTAATAAGAAAATACTTTTCAAAAATACCCTCGAAAATAGCATAAAACTGATTGTTGTTGCTGTAGTTATCACCACAAAGGCACTCTCCGAAGTTTTTGGGAGAGTTATCGATGTTGGTGGTCCTTTGCCGGATATAGATCCGGTACGTTCCAGTAACAAAGCGCCATTAGGTACTAGCCCGACCATATCGGAAACTATTATATCACAGCATTAAACCTTCTAGGCCACATCCCCTAATTCCATGAGGAACTTTGGGTCGCCAGAGCCCCGCCCGCTAATTATGTGTATTATACATTCAATTTGTAACAGGATTCCCCTCGCGTAGGTAAGGTTGACAATTAGGTGCGGAGCTTTGGAGCTATAAAGCTTTGTATTGCGTTTATAAACCCCTATGTGAATGCGTTCCTGAGCCGTCAAAAATTTTAGTTTATTTTTTAACCTTGCAAGTTAACTGCCGGTTTTAAGCGTTTTGATTCTACTTTTGAGACCACTAAATAGTTTGAAAGCAATTTCTAAGATATCTTGGTTCTAATTTTAGTACAGACACTTGAAACTATAATTTTCGTTGAGAAGTTTAGATTAGAACCAATTTCAGTCCGAATTTTGGAAAATTGAAATTTATTGACAAAAATTCAACCAAAATGATTCAATTAAAACCAGTCATATGAGCTCGTTTCAGTTTAAACTTTGCAAGGTCTGTATTTTGAAACCAAAAAAGTTTGGTCATGTGTGTAGACACAAAATTTAAAGATTTAAACAAAATTTACAATCATGTAGCGAGCTTTTAGCACCACTTAAAGCGATATGTCTAGCTCTGTTCCAATAGTATGATTTTCTGCTGGGTACTGCTTACTTAATCGCTTTTAATGATGACTCTATTGAATTAAGAAATGTGTATTTCTTTGCACACGCCTTACTATTTTGAAAGCGTCCAACAACAGTAGCTCAAAGGCATTTAAAAGGGCTTAACTTATAATATAAAATATTACTTATACGTAAATAAATAGCTGCATATTAAGTAGCAAAGTAGTTCTTAATTAGATGCAATATTGATTTTTTCAATTGCCTTATAATAAAACGTGCTTAAATAATTGCATATTTTGAGGAATTGATTGACTTTTATTTAGTAGCATATGATATAATATCTAGAAGTGGTTTGATAAAAAGGAATTGGTAATTGATTTGTGTATAACTGAAGTGAAGAGGACACTTTCTAAATTAGAGAGACAGAAACTATTGAGCAACCCATGTTTTATTGGGGTTAGTGGGCTCAGTTCATCTCGCCCTGCGCAGTGACCTCCTACTTTGTATTAGTTGGTTGTTTTGTTGTTACAACCGTATAACAACCGTAATCCATTTTCGGTATGAAAAATTCCGAATACAATAAAAAACTAATATTTTTCCACTCGAAAAAAAACTCTAAAACTATTTATGTTCCGATAGAAGGAGTGGCTCTCAGCAAAAATCCTTACTGAAAAATAAAGGCTAACAATAAGGAAAGCTAAGTTCGGGTGTAACCGAACATTACATACTCAGCTGAGAGCTTTGGAGACAAAATAAGGGAAATCACCATTTAGCAAATGAACCTAGGGTAACCCTGGAATGTGTTTGTATGACATGTGTATCAATGAAATGTGTTAATGATTATATAAAACGTAGTGGGCCTTAGTTCTGTAGGTGGACGCCTTTTCGAGATATCGCAATAAGGGTGGACCAGTGGTGACTCTAGAATGTATTTGTACAATATGGTATCAAATTAAAAGTATTAATGAGGGTTTTAAAAGGGAGTAGCCCTTAGTTTGTATATGTGAAGGCGTTTTCGAGATATCGACCAAAATGTGGACCAGGGTGACCCAGAACATCTTCTGTCGGGTACCGCTAATTTATTTATATATGTCATACCACGAACAGTATTCCTGCCAGATTCCAAGGCTTCTGATTTAGCCCTGCAGAACTTTTTCATTTTCTTCTACTTAATATGGTAGGTGTCACACCCATTTTACAAGTTTTTTCTAAAGTTATATTTTTGCGTCAATAACCAATCCAATTACCATGTTTCATCTCTTTTTTCATATTTGGTACAGAATTATAGCATTTATTTCATTTTTCGTAATTTTCGATACCGGAAAAGTGGGCGTGTTCATAGTCGGATTTCGAATTACCTTCTTTTAAAGTGGCGGTGCCACGCCCATTGTCCCATGCCCAATTTCCTATTTTGCGTCATAAGATCAACACACCTACCAAGTTTCATCGCTTTATCGGTCTTGGTAATGAATTATCGCACGTTTTTTCGAAATTTCCGATATCGAAAAGTGGGCGTGGTTGTAGTCCCTTTTCGTTCATTTTATATAGGGATCTGAGATGAACGCCCAGAACCTACATACCAAATTTCATCAAGATACCTCAAAATTTACTCAGTTATCGTGTTTACAGACGGACGGAAGGACGGACGGACATGGCTAAATGAATTTCTTTTTTCACCCAGGTCATAATAATGTTTGTAGAGAATAACTTATTATATATAAAATATAAAGTATTATCTATACTATAATAAATCTCTAGAAAATCGTGTCTGTACATCCAAGATTTCTAAAAAAAATGAGTGTACTTGACGTTTGAAATGTCGTAGAATCCATCGCGAACACTTTTTTCTGTTTGTCTGTTTGTCGGTTTGTCTGTTTGTCTGTTTGTCTGTATGATATCGGTAATCTCGGAAATCTAACGAATGGATTTTTATGAGACTTTGCACAGATGGATAGCCTGTAATCCAGAAGGGAATCTAGAACTTATTTCATTAAAATCGCGTGAGAAACAAAAAAGATATTGTTGTTTAAGCTATAATTAAGCTACTTTTAAGATTTTTTTTTGAAAAACGAAGGAAAATACACTTAGTTTTCCAAACAAATATCAAAGAATGCCTTTGCAAAGTTTTCTTTCAGCGTCATATAAATTAAAAATCAATTCATGAATAGATACAGTGGCGTACCAAAAAAATTATTTTACGCTGCCATATTACGATAATCGGTAAAATGAGTTACCTAAAACCTCTAATATGCGTACAATATGGGCATCAAACAATAGAGGAAGGTCACAGGTTTCATTGAATTTTGAGATATTTCGATAAATTAATCGATAACTGAGTTATCGGTCAAAATGTATTTGCTCCAAAATCTTTAAATTTACCTACAATATGAAATACTTTTAGCTAAGATTTTAAACCTTTTACACGTGTTAATCAGGGACTCAAACCTTTTGGTGCAATTCGGTTTATCTATTCGCTGCCAAGTGACGCAAAGTTTTCGTGTGTACTGCGATGCTTTGGTAGGTGTGCGATTGGTTGTCGTACACATACACTAAATAAAATTAAAAAAAAACAAATAAGGGCCACTTTAATATAAATACGCATCCCGAACAACGTCGGGTACCCTGCTAGTACAAAATAATGTACACACGTTTTGTACTCGCTGACAGATTGATCTAACGGACTGATATTGACTCATAATAAATTCAGAATCATCAAACAGTACCAGCGCTAGGGCAGAACTTTTAAATCCTATAGAAACACATACATACCTACTTTATTATTGGTAATTTAAAAGCGAACACGTAAATACCCAGTAGAAAAATTAAGAGGTAAAGAGCACTTACATAAGCTGTATTCTAATGAGCAGGAGGCTGGAACAACTTATAGAATGAGCCCTGCACTTGAAAAATGCCTCCTTCTACAATGTGGTATTTTCGAAGAAACGGCTTCCGTGCTTAACATCTCTCCAATTTAACTAACAACTAAGGGATCGCTCTCATAGAGCATTGCTCTGGGAGAAGAAAATTGTGAATGCCTTGGAAAGGAGAGGTTAGGTTAAGTTGAACTGGCTAGTCCGTTAGAACCTCGCATATACTGAATATGCCCAAAGTTTTACCAGAACTTGCTCGATGACCAAACTGACAAACCCTATTCGACACAACTGGCGGGAATGAAAGCAATTTTCTTTGCATGAAAGAAATAAATCACGATAGTTAGTATTTGAACATTGAAATACTCATTTCGACAATATGTATTAATTTAATATCACAATAAAAGGATTGTAGGCACTTACGTTTTGTTTGAATTGAAACTTCAAATCGACGCTGGATCAGATGGAACATGTTGGCACGCAAACTAAATCAGAGCCGACGGCAACTTCCAAATCCAAATCCAAATTTTTTCTCTTAAAGAAAGAAAATGCTGGATCAAGAGGACGATTGAAAGTTAGCCGTTGCTCGCTGACAACCGAAGGAGTAGTTAAATCGAGAGCGGCTACCCGATAGGAAATATTTTAGGCCACTAGCCTAAACACCTATCAAAAACCAGGTCTTATGTTAACAATAACTCGTTCCTCTTGGCAATACTAGAAGCTTTCTATGACATACATTATTTAGTATTGTTTCGAGCTCTCATAGCTTCTCATTTCTTCTCTAAACCGCACTTCCTACGTCTGCTTTAACAGCCGAGACCGCATTTAAAAGCATGTGACGGCAGAAAGCAGTATCCAGTCAGAATGCTCATCATCAGCCTACAATCCTCTCTTTTTAGTGTAAAGAATAATTTATCTGTCCCAGCGAATGTTGTGTTTTGCTTTTATGATTGGGTTATTTATGTTATGTTATTTATTTATTACAGCTCAATTAAGCCTAGCTTATATCTATTTACAATGTATATATATATATATATATATATATAATAATCTTAACTAGACTAATATAATTCAAACCTGGTTATATCTATGAACTACCGTATGGTGCTGAACTGTGGCAGACCTCCGAATCATGCCAACACTATTTTGATGCCAGTTATATCTGGTATGAAAGCCGTTTACGAATAAACACGAAGGCGACATCCGAACGGCGATGCACTGATATGATCGAGTTTTTTACGCATGTTCATAAAGCGCCGAAGGCAACATCCGAACGGCGCACAGTGGCGCCTTTTGGGTTTTTTCTTTGCAAAAATCATAACTTTTCAACCAATGAAGATATTTAAAAAAATTGAAAAGCAAATGAAAGCTAATTATTTATAGTTTTGTTGTGTGAAAGCTCAGAATACAGGGTGCTTCAAAAAAAATCGTCAAAGTCGAAAATTTTTATAAAAATGCAAAAACAAAATTAAAAAATAAAATAAGATTTGTCTTATAATGACGTATTTGAGCATTAAATAAAATAAACTAATGATTTTGATAAGATAGCGTGGCACTGCCCCTTTATGATAAAAATTTGTATCTAAGTAGTCACGTAATCAATAACTACCAAAATCGATAGAGGTATTGTTTCTTTTAAATGGCAATACTCTTATAAAACTCAAATTTCCGTTTTCGGTGCCACAATAACAAGGTGCTTCAAAATTCGTCGTAAAATTTTACATGTTTTTTTTTAATTTACAAGCCAAATATGTATTTTATTAATAACTAAAAGTTATTGAAAGTGGTTCAATGAAATTTTATTTGAGCTAGAGATTAAACAGCCAACGAATTTTGGAAAAGGGGAGTGGCACTGCCCATTTATGCTAAGAAGTTTGATCTTAGTAACCGCTTTACCAATTTGTACCAAACTCGATAGACGTATTGATTTCTATAAAAATTTAATACTCGTTTGAAAGCGAAATGCCTAAGCTTTAAAATAAATTTGATAAACTTTTTGAGAAATGCAATAACGAAAAGTATATATTTTTAAATTACTAACTTAATTAATTCTTTTATTTGAAATAAAAAATTTACTTGTACATAGATAATTTATTTTTCAATAAAGTAACAAAATTGATTAGTAAATCTCTTTTTCATTATTGTGATAAGAAGTGAGAAACTTATTTATCTTAACATAGTCATCGTCACTGGTACATATATCTAACAAAGCAACCATTTCTGAGCTATACGCATCTGTAAGATCTTTTTGTGTTCTTACATACCTCATAGATGATATGACTGGATCAGAAGAGATAGCTAACATGTTGAAAAGGTCTTCGTTTTGTCTAACTCGTGATACTTTGCAGGTCTTCATACATCTATATCTTTTGTAGTCCATGTTCTTTGATTCTTGAGCTTCTTCAGACAATTCTCCTAATGGTAAGCACTGGTACTCTATTAACCTTAGGTTTACTAATACCCACCCGGGTGACCTTTTGGAATTTCATTAATTGATTATTCGACAACCATTGACTCAATCTAAAAATGCTTTTTACTCACTGATCAAAATTTTGAGTTCTTTCAGAAAATCAAAAATTAAATTGACTTTACAATTCGAAATATGTATTTTTTTGGACTTTCTCATTTTATATACGTCGTTTACCGATACCCACCCTGGTGACCACCATATACATGAATATATATACTGTTGTTGCAAACGATTTATTCATGAATGTAATTGAAATATTTGCACAGGAATATGTTTTCTTTACTGCATTGAACGTAAACTAAAAAAATATGTACACTATTTCCGTACGGAACGATTTGTTGAAGGGCCCGCGTGACAGTTTTCACATTTCGTTTGACTTACACTATGCTCTACGCAAATGGGTTTTTTGCACTTTATACAGATTTGGCGAGTGTTTCTCTTTTGCTTTTCGACAAGACATTTGTAACATTTGCCTTTGACCTTTATTCGTCCAGTTGCATCCCTTTCCAGGGCTTCATTTGGCTCAAACTGCTCATCATCGTGGGGTTCGGAGGCTGGGACTCCTACAAAAACAAACACTAGAGATACTTTTCGAAGCAATATCTATAAAAAGTACCTAAAATGCATTCTATTGCAGATTTTATATGGAACCTTCCAGTAATATTTCGATTTGTAGATCTCAACAATATATGTGGTCTGCAGAGCTCCTCACCTAAATCCTCTAGGAAACGCCTTCTTTTAATTCGGTTCACACGATTGGATTGGTTCTCTTCGTATATTATAAATGCAGCAAGAGCTGTTACATCGAGAATATTAAAAAATATTGCCAAAGGCCAGCGAAACGTTCCTCTCTTTGTGGAACACTGCGATACCATTCTGTCCATCGTGTCAACTCCGCCCTTGGTTTTGTTGTAGAACACAATTATATCAGGCTTATTTTTTTGCCCAGTAATACCTCCATCTGCGTGCATAGTTGAGAGCATAACTACAGCTTTATTCTTGGCTGGGACATATGAGCACATTGTAGTAGGTTCGTTAAATCCAAACAAGCTGGAATGCTCCTCCCGATTTCGAGACGGCTTGAATTCGTTTGGAATATATGTTTTATTTTTTTTACTGTACCCACCATAGACAATTTCCAAATTCTTAGTTCGTTAGCCAATGAAAGTGTAGTAAAAAAGTTGTCTATTGTGATATTTCTCCCGGATCCTTTGTATGGAGCTACCAAGTTTTTCACAACTCGCTCGCCTTGGTTTTTTTCCCGCACATTACCTTCTTTTCCTGTATACAATTGTCCCCGAAGTGGGTAGTAGCTATAAGAATCACAAGCCCACCAGATTTTGATTCCGTACTTAGCAGGCTTAGATGGCATGTACTGGGTGAATCTAGTTCGTCCTCGATATGCAAGTAATTGTTCATCAACAGTAATAGATTTGTGTGGTCGGTAGTAAGTGCCCAAATTTGAATTAACCATCTCAAAAACGTCCCTTATAGCTGCAGCTTTGTCAGTTTCTTGACGAGATAGTCTAGAAGTATGCCAGTCAAAACGGATGAATCGTAATATTTCTGTAAACCTATTGCGAGACATTGTCGCGCGATATAGAGGGTAAGCGTTTTTTTCCGGAGTTCAGTTACTGGTTCTTTACTCGAAATATGGCAACCAGTGAAAAGCAAAATTCCAACAAAGGCTAGTAGTTCGTCATCCGTTATAAGTTTCCATGATCACGATGGCTTTTCAGAATTTACCTCGTTCCATTGGGCGTATACATAGTCAGCCTTTTTGTTTGAATATCTGCATATAAGGTCCCTTATAGGTTCATTAAATATAAGTTTGAATATATCAATTTTTGAAAGGTTTTTTGTAATGGGACTAGGCCCCATAAGGGATGTATCTCTTATTATATTATGAGCTGGTTGGCGGTTAATTCAAGGAGGGTGCTTGTACCACTTCGTATCATCTTTAGAAGAGAAAAACCCGTCATTATTAGAAGCAGATAATGGTTCTTCATTATAGGCATCATCCTCATCGCTATCTGTATCATCATTTATCTCTACTTCATACTGTTCAACTTCCATATCTGAGTCTAAATTTGGTCTGATATGTACATCGATTTCACCATCGTCATCCTCGAACATTTCATCGTCCGCCTCAGAGTCCGTATCAATCAAATTCCGATAATATGCTTCCCTATCTTCGTAAGAAAGCCCATGTCCAAAGAAACCAAAATGTTCACTTACCTAGAAATGAAAATGTTCGCTTACCTTGCAACAGCTGCTGCAGAAAGATATTCAAACTTATTTTCACTCATATTTATTATTTATTTTTAAGTTATTTTTATTTATTTTATCCACACTCTCTAGGAAAAATAACTTCTGCTTATTTGGACACGGTGAATCGCTTTCATAAATACCGCTTTCTCAGGAACAACGGTATTTTCCAGGGGAATTCAATAACAAAGCAGCTGATTTGTTGAAATAAGGAGGGCGAATAAAGCAAATAATTAATAATTAATTCGCCGGACCATATGTGTCGTTCTCATTGGACAACTTTGGTCACAACTTATTCCACTTAGGAGAAAATATTATTAAAATAGATAATTTACTAATCGGCATTTAATAAAATTATATATGCGAACGATTACAAGACATTGTTTATTATAACAGTCATAAATATCTCTACGCTGTAACAAGTATTAGTAAACTTCGTACATAAAAATCTCTAGTAATCGTAAGGTTAAATCTTTTCCATGTGCTAAAATTTTATGTACCGTTGGTGTAAGTTTCTTCTCAGGATACTTTTGATGCAGCAACTCTGTAGTTTTAGATGCATATTCTCCAAATTTGGGTCCACTAACTGGTTCATGGCAGTTTAAAATATTTAAAATTACTCCCAATCTTTTCACAATATCTCTATCAACTCCTGTTATGCGAGCAGTAACTCCATCGTTTTCAAAAAATCTTCTTGAGGAGTTACCATCATTTGTATTTCCGTATACATACTTTGGACAGTCAAATATAAGGCCAATCTCTTTATAGAATGCATCCTGAATTTTTTTTTCTCCTGTTTTGTTTCTCCTTACATGTTGTATTATCGTCGAAAACTTCTCCTTGTTGTGGTAGTGTATAAGCCAGCTTCAAAAAAATTCCATACGTCTTATCCTAGCATGCAAAGAGATATTCCGTACTCATAATTTAGTTCATCAGTTATTGAATCATCAAGATTTTCAAAGTCCTTTTGGCTCTTCTTACAAATTGGACATTTCATTGTAGATGTCGTATTTGTTATTAAGTTTAAAACCTTTCCATCGACCATTGTTAAAAGAAAATCATGCTTTATTGTAATGACATTCGCCTCTTCAATTTCAATTATTGTTGGTTCTAATTTGGCAATTTGATTTTTTTATATCACTCACTGTAGCTTTTATGAGTTCCGAAGACTCCTTCACTTATTTAAATAATATCGGGCGGCACAATATAGTTGATGACGGACGTGGATTTTTCCAATAATCTGAAGCTTCATCTTTTAGTCGTAATGGAACAATAGAAGCAATAAACATATTACTATCTGTAATTGTTTCATCGTCTACATTTATTCTTTGTTTATATGCGCTTTGTCCTGATGATCCATCACAGCCCCACTTAGTTATCGATGCTAGCTCCTTTGGCAGCGATTCCAACTTTTCTTCAGTAAAACTTTGAAGGAGTCGTGGAGACGTATGATCCATTAGGTTTTGTAGCTCAATTTCAGCTGATACTTCGGTTATTTTGGGACTTAGAGGAACTGCTTCTTTCTTGGCTTGAGTAATTTTTTTGTATCCAGGTAAAATATCGGCATTACGTTGCAATAATGACTTACGCAATGCAATATATTTTTTCTTCGTTAAACCGAGATCTATAAACAGCACCAAAGCTTCTTCGGGAGTGCATTTCATTGGTAGCGCATTTGGTGGTGTGGGAATGCTGTTTTTGATCCTCATCAGTCGCACTGGACTTGCTACCGCAACTGCTTCTGTTATAAGAGGCTTCACGTTTTCTTCGTCTTTTTTATATTTAATAGCCAGTGCTGTAACGTAGCAAATGCTACGCCACAATATCTATTTTCTATTTAGCGCCCACCCCTAACATCATATTTTCCATTTACTGCCCACCCCTAGTAGTGTATGTACCGACATACATATATACATACATACCGGCCCAGCAACCATCGCGCAAGCACAAAGCAAGCCAGCGATGGTGAACGCACAATGCTTGGGAATTTTCAGTCGTGGCGCGCTGTGCGCGACAATGCGAGCATAATTCCCAACGTGTTCATAGTTACCTATGAATAAAATGATTGGCCGGAATACACCAGGCACACTTCGCCGTAGGTAAGTGCCCTTTTGGTTAGGAGGGTGCGTTACAAGGTCGGTTCCACCGATGGTACGCCCCCCCTACTTATCGGACACCCCGCAGGTTTACCCACATTTCCGGTGAGTAAGACGGGATTCACACCCCTTATTACTCATCGGAAAGGTAATGCACGAGCAGCCTTCTCGGGTAGGAAGGAAACCCGTCCCAACGCCATTGGCGGGGCGGATTTCCCCACTACTCTGGTAGACTGCTCGAGCCAATATAAATACATTGTAGGGACTCCCTTTGGGTCGAGGGGTGGGTAAAGTTACAAGGTCGGTTCTGCCGATGGTACTTCCCCCCCGGCCTATTGGGCAACCCTAATATTTTGCTATCATCTCCTCTGAGTAAGACGGGACTCACCGCCCCTATTACTCAGAGGAAGGGTAATGCACGGATATACGGCTCAGGTAAGAGGGGAACACTTCCCAACGCCTGCGGCGGGACAAACTCTCCTACTACCCTAGCCGAATACCCGAGCCAATATATTGTAGTTAGTTAGCCTCATACTAATAGACACTTCGCCGTAGGTACAACATCATCGCCATCCCGATCCTTGGACATCCCATCCCGCAGTCTAGCCACCACCGTCATCATAGCTATTTGGTGAGAGCCACCGTCACCCAGTAATCTCTCTTCGGGCGTGATCCTAACTACCGCCGTCATTACTACCGCCGTTAGCACCCCTTAGCGAGAGCCACCGTCGTCTTCACCATCTCAGCCACCGCTTAGCTAGCACTCTATCTCCCTCTATCTGTGGAGAGCCGTCGTCCTTGGGTTACACTATATTGTCAGCGACACTACCTAGTGAACATCTCTCTCTCTCTCTCTCCTGGATTAAAGGTTGTGGATATTTTAGCCTGAGAGCCGCGCGTGTGTGTGTGTTCGAAATCAAAACACTAATTTACTGTGTATTTATTTAGGTGGGGGAAGTGGGACCTCCATCCGACTCTGGATTGACTTGAGCATACCTCAGCCTTTGACCAAACCCACCTCATAGTGCTTCTGAAAAATGAGTCGTGGCCATAGCTTTTGTGGTATCAACCAGCTTCTTTTTCTTTGTGTAGGTAGAACACTCTTTTGTTGGTCTCCCTCTAGTTGGATTGGTGGAAGTGCTAGGCGTTTCTTCGTCCAAAAAAGTTTTGTCAGCTAGCCACTTTTAATGCTTACTTAGAAATTTTTGTTACGATAGACGTCCCTCCATTTTCTTTCTATCATAATGTATTGTAAACCAATTTTTTCTTCCAGGCCTTCCTTTTCTTTAATGCTTGTTTCACTCGCTAATTCTCTCATAATAGCCTCAACGAAGTCCCGTCTTGACTTTGTAGATTAAAACACCGCAAATAGTTTCGAGTTTTCTAGATACATATTAGAATTGGCTTCGAGTGTATCTGACTAAATATTAAACTTGGAACTATATTTAAAAATACTATTCACTTTATTTAAGTAAACAGAATACTTAATTCCTTAATCTCCAAAAGACGAATGAATGATAATGTGCATTGTATGATGGATAGCTTTATATACCTACTCAAATTATTAAAATGAATTTCAGGTATACAATTCGTAACTAAAAAAATGTATGTTGTTAACAAGTTTCAATAACAAAAATGACCTTACCGCCGTACTTAATTATATATACCTGCTCAGGCGCGTATGTATGCCCAAGGTTGTTTAACTTTATTTGATGTAAAAAGTTAAGTTGCAGCTGGGCGCAGGTAGACTTTATGAATTTAGGTAACTGAATATTTCACAAATAACTACTGTTAATTTGGCGGAGCACATATTTTAACATTATTTTTTCCATCAAAGTTTTAAAAAGGGCCTAAAAATAGGCATTTCAAAAACAGGTGTATCCGCCAACTTTTAACGACAAAAAAAAACAATTTTTTTTTGTTTCAATCCTAAATTAAATTAGCTTTAATTGTTATACAAGAAAACGACAACCGGCCCCTTATTTACTCACAAAACCATTTTAAATACAACGAAAAAGAAGAAAAATTTCAATTTATTCCCAATGTTGAAAATTGGTCAACTTTGAGCGGCTCTACCTGGTAAACTATAATTTTCTGCGAAAAAACAGTTGTATATTCTTGATCACTGGAAAATTCTCTATTAGAAACATGTATTAGATTTAGCGAACGCTTTCATAATTTTTTTGATTTTTGCCATGCTTTTACGGCAGAGGCGCCACTGTGCGGCGATGCACTGATATGATCGATCGTACGTGACTTCTAGCTTTGTATGGATAATTTGCTCTCCATGGTGTGTTTTTGTATATCAATCAGTTACATGTCTATTGGAGCACAAACTTTGATCGAGCGTCGACCTTAGCGAACTAGAGTAGGCAATATAGGAATATGCTCAGATGTGCGTGTTAAAATTGCTCACCTGTCAACATAGGTACCTAACCTAACCTAACATAGTTTATTACCTCTGCTCTGGCGATGGAGATGTCTGACGAACTTTGACTACTTCTAATGAGACTGGTGAGAGCGTCTTCATTCGCCGTATAATCAGCTGGAAAATTGGAATACCAGGATCGCAGTGTGCTTTAAAGTAACAGAAGATAATGCGACAGGGGGTACGTAGTTAGGATTCAAGGGATTGTTAATAGGAACATTACGGGTTGCCTCGGCACAGTTTATAGTTTATCCGACCCAATTGTCAAACTACCCCTTTAGAATTCTGTTTACTTAGCAGGCGAGGCTCTGGCGACCACAAGTTACTCACGGAAGGTGGCGGTTTGATGAACTTGAAAGCTGAGCTTGGTCATATCAAATCCTTTCCGAGATGCTGGGACATGTACCTTAATGGTATTATTTGCCGGAACGGATCTTTCCGGATAAAAAGCCGACAAAGGACCATAAACATCGATAAAACTCCGCATAACTTTCGGGGAGTCTCATTGGCGCTATTTTGATATTTCTTAGTTCGGACCGCACAAAACTGCCTCAAATTCGGTACCTGATATCCGCCAGTGCGTCCACTCACAATGGACCGCTTCGCTGCATCCCTATGGTTGAAGGAGATTCCCATTTTTCAGGAGTGTGAGTTGAACAGGCAGTATCCTGTAATTGTGGCTATCATCCTAAATATCTCTTTTCTGTACCTTTTTCAGGTTTTTTTGGCCATCCTATAGGTGACCGTAGAATACCATATTCGAATTCGAAGAGTGGGGTTTTGAAATAGAAAACTATGACTCTTTTTATTGCGTACATTTATATTAAGTTGTGCTTTTAACACATAATAAAAAAAATCTGTGTACACTGTAAAAAGTGGAATCTTACTTTTAATACCAGTTGCTATTGAACTTAAACTTTTGGTATTCAATTTGTGTTTTAATTCTAAAAACTTTATTTTAAGACCATGAAATATAAATTTTTGTCTAAAATGGTTTTGAAACAAAAATTTAATCAATGCTGATTGTCGCGTTTTAATGTTTTCGGTTTTAGTATTATACTTTCTGGCATTATTATATATAAATGCCAAATTGGTATTCAAAGTTATTAAAATTAAACTAAAATTTTTGCTGTGTACGTATCCCCCAAAAACTGACGTCCATAACAATTTTCCATGTATACGCTAAAATATTCGAAAAGATTTGAGAAAAATTAGACTACATGACGGCGCTAATTGGAAACTGCAAAGCAAAGTCTAGCTATCGTGAAAGTTGAATCAAAAGAGAGAAAAGATAAATTCTATTTTTATACTCAACTGAGCAAAGCTCACAGGGTATAATAACTTTATTGACATAACGGTGGCTTGTAACCGTATACACCAATCGAGATTAGTATGGATTTAAAGTACCAAAATGACGTTGAGCAACACTACGAACTCTGTAAGGATAGGGAAGCACCTCCCCTAGCCACTCACAACCAAACGAGTCTTCAAACAAGGTGCTCCTTTTCGTACGATTTCTGTGTCCCACAGCTGGGGAATAATTCTAGCAGCAGAACTAAACCATCATGGTACAAAAAATGGATCTTGCAGTAAATGAGGACAACGCTAATGTCATCCAAGCAAAAGTCAGCGCATTTGCACCGCAGCCACGCCACTCTTGATGAATATAAATTTAGATTAATCATTTATTTGGGACCCAATAAGTTTTTGGTAATAAAACTGTTTATTAGTCCACGAGCTGTTAATCCTTGAGTTAGGAAAAGTATATATTCAAATAGTTAAATTTAGAAAACTTCAAATTTATCTTTCGCTTCTCATTTATTTATATTGTAACGAATTTGCTGCCAATCCTCTTATTTGCAATCCTCTGCTAAGTTCGAATCACTAAACTGTTGAATAAATAACTCAAATTTGTAATAATGCAAAATGGCCTTTATTAAAGTACTTCACAATAACAAACTGTGCAACGAATAGCTTGCTTAATAACCACACTGATTGATAGCTCAATGAAACTCTACTATTCAAAATAATACTGCTATTGCTCGCTAGATATCGTCTTAATCGCAACTGCTTGACAACTCAAATCAAACTGAATCACTTCTTACTGGCCTGCCCCGCTTTTATAGTTTACGCTGCATACTTCTAGGCTCTTCGATTTCCAGAAGTTACTAGTTAGTTCGGCTACAAAATCACCAGCCACAACTACGTGCACAAATTATTGCTCTCTCTTGTGACAACTCAGATAAGATATATGCATGTGTTTGTGCATTGCCGCTCCGCTGCTCGTATACGTACATATGTGTAGACGCAATTATTTATTCGTTTATATAGATACATAATGATTGAATTATTTATGTGAATGTTTGTAGTTTACAGTCTCTCGCGCATACATAGGCGTATAAGTAAATGCATCTGTGTGTGACATCTCTCTGGACTGCCTTATATATGTGTATACTTGATTTGATTATTAACGTAAATACTGCTTGGCATGGCCTTAGCATCGCCTTAGTGATGGGATAAGTTAGTGATGCTAATATCCGTGACACTGCCCTCCACCTAAGTCTGATCGTCCCGATCAGACAAATCTCCCGATCTAACTGCCGCTAGCATCTCCAAATGTACCACTCTTCTAACCCGTGGTTTCCCAGTGGTTTGTATGCGGTAGATGGTATCACTGATCTTCTTCACAACTTTGTACGGGCCTTCCCAACTGCACCGAAATGTAGCTGGAACACCTTTCCGCCGGTGAGGGCTGTTTAACAGTACCAAATCTCCCGCCAAGAAACCTTCCGAATTAAAGTTCTTGTCATGCCAGTGTTTCATCTTACTACTCATTACCCTGGGCCGTTCCTTCACACTCTGTTGTTTGGTCAATGAACCACTTCGTAGAGCTTGCGCTGGACGAATTTTCTTTGCATAATCGGTATCGTTCCCACATTTTACAACAGTAGTGCGCTCCGGCTTGAAACTACCCTCGCATTCTTTGTCGGAAATTCGTTGCTTCGTTTTCCTGCGTCTTTTAGGTTTTGTCAATGCCAGTGTTTCTCTCGCAGATACTTTTGATTTTGATTTATTTGGCCCATTCGATCTATCAACTTTTGTCTTTGACTTTCGTGGTCTTTGTCGAGTCTTTTCCACCAGTACCCGATTACTGCTGAACCCTTTTTCCAAACTAAAGTTAAGTGGTATTTCCTGGTTCTTATAGCGCATAATTTTTTCTCCGCATATCGATCCTGACGTCATGGTCAACCAAGAAGTCCACTCCCAATATGACTTCATCAACGATCTCCGCCACAACAAATTTGTGTAGAACCATGACTTTCCCAATTAATACCTCACATACCACTTCGCCTTGGACTTGATTATATTCGCCTGTGACCGTACGCAACCTTGCTCCAGGTAATGACTTTACTCTCCTGTAGACCAAATCAGATCGAATCAAGGAATGAGATGCCCCCGTATCTACAGTCAGTACACGCTCTTTACCATCCACATTCCCTCTGACGGTAAGACTGCTTGATTTCCTTCCAATTTGCGACACAGATATCATAGGACATTCAATAGCCGGGGCAAGTTTTCGTTCTTTACATTCGACACGCTCTTGCTCATTTCCGCCAGCTTTCCGTTTACGGCCATCCACATTGCTGGAACTATTAGGACCAAGATCGCAATGACGTGCAATGTGACCTGGGTTGCCGCACTTGAAACATTTAATAACTCCGGCATTTTTCTGTTGTGATCCCTTCAGAGCTTCCAAAATTGTATCTACCCACTCCGGCCTTTCTACTTCCACACGATGAGCTTTGTATGCTGGTTTACTCAATAATGACGCCGTTTCCTGAGTCAATGCATGGGATACCGTTTCAGAAAATGTTTGCTTTGGGTTCGCGTATGTGGCTCGCTTCGTTTCGACGTCCCGTATGCCATTTATAAAGCTCTGAATCTTCACTCTTTCCGTATATTCCACGGGTGCATCCGCATTTGCAAGATGAGCCAATCTTTCAATGTCCGAAGCAAACTCCTGCAAAGTCTCGTTAGCTTTTTGGTAGCGGTTTTGCAATTCTATTTGAAATATCTGTTTCCTGTGTTCGCTTCCGTATCGCCGTTCTACAGCAGCCATCAATGCGTCATAACTGTTCCGTTCGTACTCTGGAATAGTCTGTAAGATTTCGGCAGCTGGTCCTTTCAATGCTACGAAGAGTGCGGCAACTTTATCTTCCACATTCCAGTTGTTCACTGCTGCGGTCTTCTCAAACTGTAGCTTAAAGACCTGGAAAGGAACAGAACCGTCAAAGGATGGTGTTTTTACCTTTGGATTACTCGTTGAAACTGCTGGGCGATTTAGTTGCAACTGCTCGATACGTCCTCTCAAAGCATCCACCTCGGCCTCGATTTTTTCTTCAAACTGTAAAATTTTTGTATCTTGCGCCTCCAACTTCGAGGAAATACGTTCTTCTTGCTCTTCCAGTTGAGCAGAGATCTGCGATGATATCTGTGCTGAAATTTGCGCCGACATTTCGGATATCCGTGCCTCTTGTGCTTCAATCTTCGCTGTTATACCGTTCTCCTGCGATTACAGCTGAGATGACATCTTTGATGTTATACGTGTCTCTTGGGATTCCATCTGTGATGACAGTTGAGATGTTATTTCTGTCTTTTGCGATTCCAGTTGGGATTCCATCTGTGATGACAGTTGAGATGTTATTTCTGTCTTTTGCGATTCCAGTTGGGATGCCAATTGTGACGACATGTTGGTAGATATTTGTGATGGCATTTCGGACATTTGTGCCGATATTGCAGCCAACATCATGTTTAGGTCTGTGTTCGCCATTGTCTGCGGTGTTTCATTTTTCTCTTCAATTTTCGTTGTCTCCTCGCCATCAAGATGAAAGACATACTCTTCCACATCAATTCCTTCTGCTTCCATTGCCTCTCGTAGCCGTGCCTGAAGTTCAAGTTTAACGCCGCTTGTATTCAATCCACGGCTCTCCAACTCCTTCTTCAGTTGCTGGATCTTCAATTCACTGAACTTTGCCATGTCCTTGTTGTCCTCTAGAATTTATCCAACAATTCCTCTTCTGACACATATTGTAACGAATTTGCTGCAAATCCTCTTATTTGCAATCCTCTGCTAAGTTCGAATCACTAAACTGTTGAATATATAACTCAAATTTGTAATAATGCAAAATGGCCTTTATTAAAGTACTTCACAATAACAAACTGTGCAACGAATAGCTTGCTTAATAACCACACTGATTGATAGCTCAATGAAACTCTACTATTCAAAATAATACTGCTATTGCTCGCTAGATATCGTCTTAATCGCAACTGCTTGACAACTCAAATCAAACTGAATCACTTCTTACTGGCCTGCCCCGCTTTTATAGTTTACGCTGCATACTTCTGGGCTCTTCGATTTCCAGAAGTTACTAGTTAGTTCGGCTACAAAATCGCCAGCCACAACTACGTGCAAAAATTATTGCTCTCTCTTGTGACAACTCAGATAAGATATATGCATGTGTTTGTGCATTGCCGCTCCGCTGCTCGTATACGTACATATGTGTAGACGCAATTATTTATTCGTTTATGTAGATACATAATGATTGAATTATTTATGTGAATGTTTGTAGTTTACAGTCTCTCGCGCATACATAGGCGTATAAGTAAATGCATCTGTGTGTGACATCTCTCTGGACTGCCTTATATATGTGCATACTTGATTTGATTATTAACGTAAATACTGCTTGGCATGGCCTTAGCATCGCCTTAGTGATGGGATAAGTTAGTGATGCTAATATCCGTGACAATATGATTAATATTTGCACCAAATTTTACAATTTTGCTTTAACGAAATTCGTCAAATTTTTAATTAACCTAGAAAAGTTATTCTTTATTCAATTAAAATAATACAAAAAAACGTGCCATTTGCTAAAAATAAACTTTTATTAGCGGCCGCCGGGGTGTGATGATAGCGTGCTCCGCCTACCACACCGAAGTTTATGTGTTCACGCCCCAGGCAAATTAACATCAAAATTTTACAAACAAGAATTTTACAAGAAAATTTTTCTAAGCGCGGTCGCCCCTCGGCAGTGTTTGGCCAGAACTCCGAGTGTATTTCTGCCATAGAAAGCCTTCTCAGTGAAAATTCATTTGCCTTGCAGATGCCGTTCGTAGTCGGCATAAAACATGTAGGTCCCGTCCCGCCAATTTTTAGGAAAAATTAAAAAGGAGCTCGACGCAAATTGGAATAGAAGCTCGGCCTTAAACCTCTTCGGAGGTTATCGCGCCTTTCATTTATTTTTAAACTTTTATTAACCTATGCTTACATTCATGTGAGCCGTTAAATTTCACTCCCATTTTATTTTAGAAGCTTTTTATTACACACAGCTGTTAAGCCATTCATTTACCCCAATTTGTACAATTTTAATTGTATTCTTTCGATTGATTCATGAATGCAGTGTCAATTAATTAAAAAATTAAACGCTAAGCAAATTCAATTTCGCCAGCTTGTTCTATGGTTGGTGATGAAGTGGTAGGGGTACTAGACAGAGTTGTGGGTGCGATAACATATAGTTGTACATATGTATACGTTCACACACGTACATATATAAATGTACCCAACAAGAAATCATGTAAGCGTTTCTCAGGTAAATGTAAGGTAGGAGGAAGCGGTTTTTTCCGTACCTCTTTTGCAGTAGGGAGTAAACCAGATAAACTAGCAGTCCCCACTTTTATAAGACATGTGTAATGCTCGGCCAGATACTAAACAGGTGACCCAAGTAAATATTCACGATCCATGAATATCCACGTAAACCCGAGCAACTGCCCTCGTCGTATCGACCAATTTTGGATCAGCACGTTAAAGAGGTCAACCCAAGTAAACTCCCTACGTGTAGGAATCAATTTGCCTATCAGTCAGGGAAATCCACGGGGATGACTATTCATAACCTACCGGTAAAATTGAAAAGGCTTTGGAGTCTAAACGTATAGCGCTGTTGTCGTTGTTGTTGTAGCTTCGCCCCATCAAATAGGTGCGAACACTCACAACTTTTCTTGAATATCTTCTAACAAGAGTCCAAAGAAACTTGCTGTTTCAACAGGGGTGGACCAGAGAGAAAGGGGTGTTAGGGGCGTTGGTTCCACCTTGGAATTGAAAAGATGGTTGGTGGCATGTGGGGACACGTTGCAAGCAGGACATACGTCGAGGTTTATACTGGATAGGTAACAGTTGAAGCTGTTAGAGTATCCAGCTCGAAGTTGTTTGCTTTTTCTTCTGCGAGTTCTGGGTATTTAACTTTAAGACCGGAATTCGCCGGGCAATTGCTTGCATAGAAGTCCGACGTCATTTTGTGGATATCACTGAGGATCTTTTTGTGTTCTTCTTCTACATACGGCTAATATCACCTGTGCCGTATTTCCTGATAACGCTTGTGGAGATGACTTGTAAAGTCCCTGGGAGTGGGGCCTCTTCTATTCGATGTTTATTGGTATGTCCAGGTTTCTGAGTATTCAACAAAAACGATATGTTCAGCATTTCATTTCTCTCCTTAATGGAAAGTACTCTCGCCACACTGTGGAAGTGGTGTTCTGGTGACATAGGAAGATAGCCCAAAGCAGTTCTGAGAGCAGTGTTTTGACAAGCTTGCATTTTTTTTATTTTATTTTTTCAGGAAGTACCTCAAGGCTCGGCGATCGGCCGGCCAATTTCTTTGTAAATGTTAATGAGCGTCTCTTTATCTCTGCCCCAAGTGCTGCCGGCAAGAAATTTGAGAATTTTATTAGGGCTCTGAATTTTAGATACGATTGCGGATGTATGCTCGTCAAAATTAGATCCTGAGCGAACGTCACACCCAAAATGTTTGGGCGTAAGACAGTCTGTAGCGTAATGTCATCGACGTGGATGTCCAATATGACCGACATTTGTTTTGTGTGTATTGTAAATATGGTCGCCGATGATTTGCTCGGAAACAATATCAGGTTTCGCGAGGTGAAGAATGTAGCCCATCATCGTGCAGTCATCCGTGTAGGATAAAAAAGTAACTGCTTCTCGTGGTGAAGGGAGCTTCTATATGTAGAAGTTAAACAAAAGCGGGGATAGCTCCCCTTGTTAATTCTTTTGAGCTTAGATGTGTACTCACAATGACACACTAGGGAAAATATAAGTAACGCGGAAGCAGTTTAAACAACACCATAATGATTGCGCAGGGCAAACACAGATCAAATTGTTTATACTTCCAGCACCGAGAGTAACATCCAAATTCATTAATGTAAGCAGAGATGACCTACGAATTCTCACTGGGTGCTAATATGAGGTGCTGTAGTATACGATATTGCTTAAGTAAGTTGAATTTATCGGATACATAAATATGTCGATTTTGTTATTTGGAGTATTAAGCACCGGTTTGCATTCCCTGCGAATGCGTCGCTCTGGCAGGGCAGAGACTCTCCTACACTATAATAGCCTGAAAAGTTAAGCACGATAGATCCAAAAAAAAAGATCGGAGTGCATCAAGGCCTAATAATAATAATACTCGGATGAAAAATAGTAAAATAAGGTAACTCATTTGGACTGCTGAGTGGAAGATCACTCAGCTACCCTTTCAGAAATGACCTGTCGCAGAAAAAGTTTGCATACCGCCACATTTCGGATTTCGGTTAAAGGAATGTGTTTCATAAACACCCCAGCTAATGTTAAAATGCATTGAATTTGTGCTCAGATAGGGCGTTTTGAAACAAAATCAGAGATAGGACGTTATTCAAACGCTTTTTTGAGATAGGGCGTTTCGGAACGGCAACCGAGATAAAAAAAGCTTTCTAAAAAAGCTACTATACTCACTTTTAGACATACATGTATTTTTTTAAATCTTCGGCTTACACTTGAGACTGTTTCTCAGAGAGAGGAACTTACAATGAATTTGTATGGCCTAGCTTATTTACATATCAAGTTATATTTAATGCATCCCTAAAGCAGAACTTGCTTTCTGGAATTTGGTAAAAATCATTCAAAACACCTCTTAGAAGAGAAGGTTTTATTAAA
The DNA here is from genome assembly GCA_029619165.1 of Eurosta solidaginis. Taxonomy (NCBI): domain Eukaryota; kingdom Metazoa; phylum Arthropoda; class Insecta; order Diptera; family Tephritidae; genus Eurosta; species Eurosta solidaginis. The sequence continues at coordinate 6,294 of JARSSU010029939.1, read as the reverse complement.
AGGAATGCTACCTAAAGCTCATCATCTTCCAAAATTTCGGTCCTCATATTGTAAGTATTTTGATCATATGAAATAAGTCTTTTATAAGGTACTAATTTTTTAGGGGTATGGATTGAAATTGCACGTTCGACTACATATTCGAATAATTAGAGCAAGCATTTGAGAATTGTTTTAAATTTGTTTTGATTCACAATTAAACAATAAAATGAATTTATGTTGACAACTGGAGATGTCAATTAGCGTCAAAATTCTAAGCATGAATTATGTTGCAATAAGTGACATAAATCCAAAAGCATCCCAGCAAGAAATTTTAAATCGACTTGTATACAAATAAATTAAAAAAAAGCTTAACTCATTCTTATGTATAGTATAAGTTTTGCTGTGTTTCCCATTCATGCTATTTTTCCTCTACATCTTCTTTTTACTTTTCCCGATCTAATTTTTCTTTTCCTTCCTGTTCCTGTTCCAGAAATTACAGAAGGTTTGCAAAGATTTTTAAAATAACATTTCAATACGAATTTCTTATTATAAGAGCTTTAATAAGCTATTTTATTTTTTGTGAATAAGGGCGTTAGTCTTTTGATTACTTAACCGCAATACTCTCACTTATCCTATTGCCCCTACCCTGATACTTTCATTCTTTTTCTTACTGTTATTCTTAATTTTACCTTTGCACTTACTCTTACTCTTCCTCTTAATCTCTCCCTTACTCTTAAACTTACTCCTACTGTTACTCTTACTCTTAGCCTTACTCATACTCTTACCATTGCTCTATCTCTTGTCCTTTTACACCTTCTTCTAATCTGCAATCTTCAACGCCCTCGCTTTTTAGAAATTAGAAATAAAGTAATAGTATGCGATGCAGATAAGATAGAATAATTCGAAAAAGGTTAGCTGTACATATCGGTGCATTCCCGTCTTGAAACACTGGTCACCGCGGTTGTTAAGGAACATTTCCACCGTTTTAAGGCGGAGAAGAATAACATATGTGACCAATGGGGATGTTAAATAGTACAGGGTGTATTTTTTGGGTACCCAAAGGCCCATAGCTACATATTTACAGAGACTGCGTAGCATATTTCAGGAAGATTTCGCTCCCAAGACATTCGTAGAGCATAATCTCGAATGTTATGAAAAATGGATAGGGACATGCGACGTCATCGCAGACAGCATGAAGTAGCTAAGAAGCCTGGAAAGGATGATTCGCAGTAGCGGCGACCTAGCAACGTAATGAGATGCAAAACGCGGACTTCCAAAAGCGGAATATGGAAAGCAGATATCAAATAGAAAAGGCTGATGTACGGATTGGAGGCAAGGCCACTCCAAGCGCGAAAGAAGGAAAGAATATATCAAATAGTACAGTCTGATGTATGTATTGTAGACAATTCCAACTGTAGAAATAACGAAGTAGAACTGCAGAAGCAACAATTCCAAATGCTGTGGATTTAAATATCTTTTGTTATCACTGCCTTTAACAGTTTTTTTTTCATGTGGACGATTCCACGCCCCTGTTCGCAAATTTCAATATTTTTTTAATTCGTAAGGGACCTATCGATTTGCATATACAACTTGGATATTGTAGGTGCATTATTTACTGAATTTAACGTTTTTGTGTTTTCCAAAATTTCATATATATATGTATAAAGTGGGCGTGGTTATCGTCCGATTTTGCTAATTTTGTAGCTTGTGAAATTACGAATTACCGTAGGTTTTTATTAAGCCAAAATGAAATTTTTATATCACATTTGCCATTACAATCAGTTATTGGCGCTTAACCCTATAAGCGATTTTGGCCGTTTCGTAACAAGTCACGCCAGCTATGCCTGTTTCGCGATAACTGACGCCAATTGAGAGCACAAATGGATGGTCAAGTCTTCCTCCGTCTGCCTCTCTAAACTCAGTAGATTCCAAACTGCGGTGTCGACTGAAATACTTTCTTGGCTTTGATTTTTTATTCGCTGCACTATCGTAATATTTGCGTAAAGCTTACACAGCCTCATCATTATACCTCTTTCGATACTCGCCGTCGGCATTATGGACAGGGCCATGAATCTTCCATAGAACTTTTTTCTCAAACATTGAAGGAGCCATGTCATCTTCTCTCGACACCGTTATGATTCCGAGCCATACATCTGTATGATGAGCGACTATTAGAGCGCGATTTTTGTTCGTCAAGAGAAGATTTTACTTTCCAATTGCCTTCTCAGTCCAAAGAGGCATTTCTAGGAAAGAATTATTCACCATTTGATTTCTAAGTTAACATTGTTTTTGCTGATTCCCAAATAGACGAAATCCTTCACAGTCTCGAATTTATATCCGCCAGCAAAGGCGTGGCTGCCAAGGTGCGAATACATTGACTTTTTCTTGGATGACAGAAAGTACTTCATCTTATTCTCACAATAGCCATACTCCTCATAATTTAATTGTCCTTTGTAGCTAAAACGGACGAAAAATGCATTTGACGTTGTATGACAAGCCGTTTTCATGATTGGATAAAGTCTGTGGTCAAATTTGACCTAGCGAAAGCCTAGAATAAAACTTGGTGTGCTCAATCAGTTTTTTTCTAAATTACTTAAAAGACTGCACGGACGATTTGTAGATGTTTATACCTTTCATGAAAATGAAATGGTATATTAACTTCGTCAAGCATCCCAAAATTGTAAGTCCTTAAAGGAAAATAGATAGACCCACCAATAAGTATATCGAAATGATCAGGATCAAGATCTGAGTTGATTTAGAAATGTCCGTCTGTCTGTGTGTATGCAAACTAGTCCCTCAATTATTGAGATATCTTGATAAAATTTGGTGAGCGGATAAATTTAGTTCTACGATTAGACATTTGTCAGAACCGGCCGGATCGGACCACTATAGCATATATCCCCCATATAACCGATTTCTCAGAAAAGAGAATTTTGTCATATCTCCCTTAATTTATCAAATTGAAGCTTCAAACTTCACCATATGCTTTCGTATATTGCACATATTATTGTCTGAAAAAATGGATGACATCGGTCATATATATAGCATATATCCCCCACAACCGATTGTTCAGATAAGAAGCTTTTCGTAATTACTGCCCCATTTGAATAGCTAGAGACTTCAAATTTCACCGAATGCTTACATATAGAGCATTAACTGTTGTCTGAAAAAAATTTATAGATCGGTGTATATATAGTATATATCTCATACAACCGATTGTTCAGATAAGAAACTTTCGAAATTTCTGCCCCATTTTATCAGCTAGAAGTTTAAAATTGCACCGAATCCTTACGTATTCATTGTTGTCTGAAACAATTTTATAGATCGGCGATATATATAGTATATCCTATACAACCAATTGTTTGGATAAAAACTTTTTGCAATTTCTGCGTCATTTTAACAGCTAGAAGCTTCAAATTTCACCGAATGCTTACGTATATAGCACATATTGTTGTCTGAAAAAATTGTAGAGATCGGTAGTATATATAGTACTAGCAGACCCGTCAGACGTTGTTCTGCCCTAAATTTGGTCTATCTTCGTACACTTTAATAAGCTTTTTCCGGCTAACTCCGCCCTCCCCCTCTTCACTTTTTCTTAATCCTTTCATTCACTCAGTCTTTTTCGCTTCATCTATCTCTATCTTCGTTCACTCTATCTCTTTCTCAGTCTCCTCCTCCTTCCCTCTGTTCTCTTCTCTCAGTTGTTCTCATTCTTCTTCATCCCTTATTGCCAGTCCAGAGGGTGGTATGTATTTTGTTCCAGTCCATTCCGAGTCCCAGTCCCACTCCGAGCCTCAGTCCCAGTCCTAGACCTAATTCCAATCCCAGTCCGTCGGTGGTCTACTTCCCGAAAAAGGGATCATAAATACTAATATATAAAAATTTATATACCAAATTTCAGGCAATCGAATAGGACGTATGTAAATAGGTATGTGGGTTAGACTGGGTCGATTTATTAACCGATAACGCGCCATCGATTTTTCGATAGGGTTTGGGCTCAGGAAAAAAGTTCCACTACACATACCCAAAAAAATAATTTTCGAGCCTCTGAAAAGAATGGAGAAGGGTAAATTTTTCAACCAAAAAACTCCCAAAACCCAAAAAAAATGTTTTTGTTTACAAAAACGGTATCGCCAACGTTCTTATAACAATTTTTTGGAAAAAAAATTTTTTTTGGGTTTTGGGGAGTGTTTTGGCAGAAAATTTTACCCTTTCGCCATTTTTTTTGCAGGCTCGAAATTATTTTTTGTGTATGCGTAGTGGAACTTTTTTTTCCTGAGCCCAAATCCTATCGAAAAATCGATGGCGCCATATCGGTTAACTTTCGTCCATAACAAATCGACCAGGTTAACGTGGGTATTATTAATTCATGTCTTTATTTCCGCTTCGCATCCATATTTACAGTTTTGCTAGGTTGATGCGACTAAATCGATATCACAATGAAAATTACTTTAAAGCTCTCAGCAACAGCCTTCTTTTGATATCCATATTTACAACATTCTGAGGGGTATACGGGTCCACATTTTGGCTATATCTCGAGATCCTAGTCACCCAGCGGTATAAATTACTCTGTACTAAAGCACACATCAACAGCTACAATCTAATACCCATAATGTAAAACACATCCTAGTGTTTACCCTGTTCCACGTTTTGGTTTATATCTCGAACCCTAGTCACAAATAGGTATGAAAATACCCTGTACTAAAGCACTCATCAACAGCTGTCATTTGTTATCCATATTGTATAAATACATTCTAGGGTACCCGGGTCCACGTTTTGGCCTATATAGCGAGACCCTAGTCACCAAAGGTATGAAACTATCCTGTATTAAAGCACTCATCAGCAGCTTTCATTTGTTATCCATCTAGTATAAACACATCCTAGGGGTACCCGGTCCACGTTTTATGCCTATATCTGGAAACAACTAGTCACCAATAGGTATAAAAATTACTCTGTACTAAAGCACACATCAACAGCTTCAATCTAATACCCATAATGTAAAAACATATCCCAGTGTTACCCTGATCCACGTTTTGGTGTATATCTCGAAACCCTAGTCACAAATAGGTATGAAAATTACCAGTACTAAATCACTCATCAACAGACTGTCATTTGTTATCCATATTGTATAAATACATTCTAGGGGTACCCGGGTCCACGTTTTGGCCTATATCTCGAGACCGTAGTCATGAAGTAGGTATGAAACTATCCTGTACTAAGCACTCATCAACAGCTTTCATTTGTTATCCATATACTATAAACACATTCTAGGGGTACCCGGGTCCACGTTTTGGCCTATATCGCGAGACCCTAGTCACCAAAGGTATGAAAACTATCCTGTATTAAAGCGCTCATCAACAGCTTTCATTTGTTATTCTTATTCTATGAACACATTCTAGGGGTACCCGGGTCCCCGTTTTCGCCTATATCTCGAGACGCTAGTCACCCAGGGGTACGAAAAATACCTCGTATCAGCACTCATAAACAGCTTCTATTTGATACCCATGTACAAACACATCCAGGATTACACAGGTTCACGTTTTGATCTCAAGACCCTAGCCAGAACGGGTAAAAAGTATTCTATAGCCGTCTCCTGGTTCTAAGCTACCTCTCCACCAATTTTCAGCCAAATCGCTTCTTCCGTTCTTGAGTATAAATGTGTAATAACACCGACTTTCTTTTATATATATACAACTTGAAAAATAACAGTATTTCTCCTCTATTTAATGATGTTATTATACATATAAACCTTCGCCTTCAATCACTCTATCTATTAAAGAAAACCGTATCAAAATCCGTTGCGTAGTTTTAAAGTTTAGCATTCAAAAGACATAGGACAGAAAAGCGACTTTGTTTATACTATGTAGTGATATACCCCATATAAAGCTGTCATTCCTGCGCCCCTCTTTTTACGATCTAGAAGCATCAAATAGTTACGCTAGCGTCATATATTTTGTGAATTGATAAGTGATTCGTGGTCATAAGTTTTTACATGCAGACGCACGAGTGACTTTGCATCCTCATACTAAAGTACCCTGCCTGGATTTTACGCTTCCTTATATTAGGTCGTTGAATTATTGTCCGCTTTCATACAAAGGGACAACTTGCAATCACTTCTTAGTAGGCAAGGTGTAGCACGAGCTACGCGTCTAGACGCGTATTAAACGCTGCGGCGAAATCTGTACGCTTTGATGCCGAACACATGTATCTAGTGAATGGTGAGCAGCTGCACACGAGGCGTAAGCTGCATGAGTGCGACAAAGCATGAAAGCTTCATGTAGCTAGACGTACGGCAATGTTGGTGCGCTGAGCATA
>JARSSU010029934.1:0-28582 GCA_029619165.1 Eurosta solidaginis | reverse complement strand
TATAAAATTTTTCCAATTTTGAAATAATTTCAATAATAAAATATTTTCAAAATTACAAAAAATTGATGGTAAACAATCAGCTCGTATAGAACCAACGATCATATAAATCAAATAGGAAAATATATCGATCATTTTTCGATATGAAATCAATAATTTTTCTATAAGCTATTGTTACCTCTTCGATAAAACCCCGATAACTTTTCAGTATCAAATCTATAACGGTTTCTGATATCGTGGCGATAACTATTGGAAAAATATATAACTATTGGAAAAATACGATAACTTTTCGCAAACAAATTGATTATATTTTGATAACAAACCTATTATCTTTTAATAATAAATCGGTAGCATGTCGCTATCTATAACATTTCGATATCAAATCGATAACTTTATGCAAAAAATATATCGATTACTTTTTGAAAGTAAATCAATTACATACTTTTCAATAACATATAGATACCTTTTTTACCACTTTTCGACGAGCTTGTTTCGAACCAATAATCACGCAAATAATTAATCGATAAGTGTTTGATAACACGATAATCGTTTAACTTTTTCCATAAGTGGTAACTTTCACATAGCACACTCTGTAGGGAAAGTGTCTAGATCTGAACTAGTGCCTTTCTAATGCATACGAAATTATTGTTCACCCTTCAAACTCTCTCACTCTCTCTGGAGAATTTAACATAGCGATATTCTAGGTGAGCGAAATGGCCTCACCCCCCTTCTGCATTAGCTTTTGTGAAAACCTACCTTCTATCTAACTCGTTCTTAATCGGTGCTTTATGTCTAGTTTTGAAACCGAAATTTGTATCATTATTTACCAACTTCCGTACAGGATATCTATAACTCTCGATAAATAGTCTATAGCTTTGCGATAACAAATCAATAAGTCTTCGCTACAAATTGATAGTTTTTGATAAATCCTCACAAAATGATCAGTATATTTGCTATCGAAAACAAATTTCGATTAGAAATCGATAACTAGTCTACACCTCGTCAGTGTGAGCGGCAGGAAGAAACTGTTGAGCACGTTCTGTGTTCGTGTCCTGCGCTCTCCAAGTCAAGGCTCCAGCTATAAGGGGCGGCAGAGCTGTCAGGTCTCGACGCAGCAATTAAATTAGGCCCTGGAAAACTTATACTATCTGCCTAGATGACAGAGTTTTTCCATAACATAAGTCCTGTCACCTGATTGGGGCTCTTACGTTAAGTCGTCAAACCAATTCTGGTAACACTATGGACATATTCAGTCTGTGCGAGGTCTTTATTGACCGGCCAGTTCAACCCAAGCTCACTCCAATACGCCTATAAGAAACTGACAACTCCGTTCTGATTCAGTTTCGGTTTCGTATTTGATTTGTAATCTTTTTTCTCTAACCTGCTTTTCTTTTTTTCCTTTCGTTGCTATTCAGCTCCATTTCATTTCTTTTATTTTTCTTTCCTTGTGTTACCTGAAAAACAATAAATGCAAGGCACGATAACGTCCGAACATATTTTAAGCTGAGCTTCTCTTCCAGCTTGCGTCGTGCTCCTTTTAATTTTTCCTACAAGTGCGTTTGAAATTTCACTGGCCGAACCCACTTAGGAAAACTTGTTTCCACTTGAAAAAACTTGTTTCTAAAATTTTGATGTTGCTTTGCACGGTTCTTGAACCCATAATCTTCGGTACGGTAGGCAGAGCACGCAACCAGCATACCACGGAATTCAAGTAGTTGATAAGCGCAATACAAAGCTTTATAGCTTCAAAGCTTCCGCAACACAGTTGTCAACCTCATCCATTCGAGGGTAATCCTGTAGCAAATATGAATGTATCAAACGCATAGGTAGCAGGCGAGGCTCTGGTGACTCTAAGTTCCTCATGGGGCGGGATGGCCTAATGTGGTCATAATAGCCATTCCAGTGATGGTCAGGCTAGTACTTTAATGGTGCTTGTTACGGGAACGTAATGGATCTATATCCGACGAAGGACGATCAACATCAATAACACTCCCCAAAACTTCCAGGAAGTGTCTTTTTCGTTTATACAATAACAGCAACAACTATAATGGTGGCTGCGCGTTATCTTTCTTGCCTTTATTTGCTACTAGCTTTTACAAGCGGCCCCGTCCGCAAGGAAATATATGGGCTATTCACGTTAGCCTTTAGTTATCTGTTTAAACATTTTTTTCTTTGTAATGCATTTTATTTTTGTAATTGAATAAAAAAACAACTAAATGAGCTGATAACCTGATAGAATCCCCAAATGATCCTGAAACTATCCAGAAAAAGCCACGACGCTATCGCGGACGGATCCCGAAAACCATCAAGAAAAGCGCCGGAAGGGTCTCCAAAATTTCCCGGAATAGTCCCAAAAAACCCCGAAATGACAACGACAGGATTCTACACTTATCCAAAGAACCACACAGAAATTGTTCTCGAAGGGTACCAAAATGATTCCGAAATAGTCCCGAAAAAGTTCCGAAATGACCCTGACGGGCTCCCGGACGGATCTCAAAAATCATTCAGAAAATATCCAGGAAGGGTCCCTTAAATTATTACGACATAGTCCAGAAAAAGTTCCGAAATGACCCTGAGGGGATCCACGACGGATCGTGAAAACCATACAGAAATGATTCCGGAAGGGTCCCAAAATGATTCCGAGATAGTTCGGAAATGACCCCGATGGGATCCCGCACGGATCCAGAAATGATTCCGGAAGGGCCCTAAAACTATCCCGAAAATGTAACAAAAAAACCCCGAAATTACTCCTGCGGCATCCCCGATGGATCTAGAAATTATCCCGGAGTGGTCCCCAAATGATCCCAAAATGGTCCCGAAAGACCCTGAGGGATCCGGCAAACCATCAAGAAATGATACCGGAAGGGTCCCCAATTGATCTCGAAATAATACAGAAAAAGTCACAAAATGATCCATAAAGGGTTGCCAAATGATCTCGAAAAAGTCCCGAAATTACCCTGATGGGTTCCCGTACAGATCCCGAAACCCATCCAGATATGATGCCGGAAGGGTCCACAAATGATCCCGTATTAGCCCCGAAAAAGTCCCCAAATGACCCCGACGGGATCCCGGACGGATCCCAAAAACCATCTAGAACTGATCCCGAAATAGTCCCGAAGAAGTCCCGAATTACCCTGACGGGATCTCGAACGGATCCCTAAATGACCCTGACGTGATCCCGAAATCCATCCAGAAAAGATCTTGGAAGGGTCCCAAAATGATCCCGAAATAATCTCGGAAAAGTCCAGAAATTACTCTGACGGGATCCTGGAAGAATCCTGAAAACCATCCTTAAATGATCCGGTGAATGCCCCGAAATGACCCTGAGGGAATCCCGTGCGGATACCGAAAACCATCCAGAAATGATGCCGAAAGGGTCCCCAAATGATCCCATCGCGGGAGGTACCCCAAATGATCCCGAAAAAGTCCTAAAATGACCCCGACTGGATCCCGGACAGATAACGAAAACCATCCAGAAATGATGCCGGATGGGACCCCAAATGATCCGGAAAAAGTCCTGAAATTACGCCGACGGGATACCGGACGGATCCCGAAAACCATCCAGAAATTATGCAGAAAGGGTCCCCAAATGATCCCGTATTTGTCGAGAAAAAGTCCCGAAATTACCCCGACGGGATCCCGGACGGATCCCGAAAACCATCCAAAAATGATGCCGGAAGATACCCCAAATGATCCCGAAATGGCACCAACGGGATCCCGAAAACCATCCAGAAATGATTACAGAAGGGACCCAAAATGACCCCGAAAAAGTCCAGTAGTGATACAGGAAACCATCAAGAATTTATCTGTCAAAGGTACGTTAATGATCCCGAAAATACCCCGACAGGATGCCGGACGGATCCCGAAACCCCTCCAGAAATGATGCCGGAATAGTCCCGAAAATGTCCTTAAATAACCCCGGCGGGATACCGGACGGATCCCGAAAACCAGCCAGAAATGATCCCGGAGGAGTCTCGATATGACCCTAACGGGATTACAAATAAGGTGAAGCTAATTATAAAACCATGTTAATAAGGCAGCAGGCGCGTCTTCATTCGCTAATGAAGAGTTACATAGAAGCGTGCTAATAAAAACAATTGAAGGAGGGCCGATGGTGGGAGGAGAAGGAGAGGACCACTGATCGTTTTTCCAAAATTGTTTAGATCTCGATCTGTATGTGCCAGATAAAAACTATTGAAATCATCAAAATCCGTGGAGCCGTTCTGGCGTGATTCAGTCACAAAGATGAAAAAATACCATAATTAAATTACAACTGTTCCTAGGGCGCGGGGACCTCCTCCCTTTTCAAAAAAATATAGCTGGTAGAACCTATATGTGTGCCAAACTTCATCCAAATCCGTCCAGCCGTTCTTGCTTTATTGAGGCACAAAGACAAACGTCTGGGCACACAAACATCCAAACTTTCCCTTTTATAATATACCAGCCTTTACCCGCGGCCCCGTCCGCAAGGAGAAAATGAAATATATGGGCTATTCACGTTAGCCTGCTTATCAAGTTATCTGTTTAAAAATTTTTTTCTGTCTAATGCATTTTATTTTTGTAATTGAGTAAAAAAAGAGATCTAAATGCGCTGATAACTTGATAGGATCCCCAAATGATCCCGAAATTATCCAGCAAAAGCCACGAAATGACCCCAACGATATCGAGGATGGATCCCGAAAACCATCAAGAAATGCCCCGGAAGGGTCTCCAAAATTTCCCGGAATAGTCCCAAAAAACCCGAAATGACAACGACACGATTCTAGACTTATCCAGAGAACCACACAGAAATGATCCCTGAAGGGTACCAAAATGATCCCGAAATAGTCCGGAAATGACCAGGATGGGATCCCGCACGGATCCAGAAATGATCCCGGAAGGGTCCCAAAAATATCCCGGCAAAGTAACAAAAAAATCTCGATATTATCCCTACGGCATCACGGACGGATCCAGAAATGACGTCGGAAGGGTCCCCAAATAATCCCAAAATGGTCCCGAAATAACATCGGAAAAGGAAACGATTTAAATGTACTGTAACATACAATGTTTTCAAGGGTCGCAGAAAAGAAGTTACCAAGGCTATAAAGCTGCAAAAGCTGAAATACTATGAGTATCAGTTTAGTACAGCAATAGGGTTGAAAAAGACTTGGAAATACATTCGGGATATTGGCATCGGTAGCAAATGTAATGATATCTTTGAAAATGTATTAAATGAGCAATTTGTTCAATCATCTAGCTGTGAAAGTAACTTATGCCATGAAAGGTATGTCGATTATTTGTGTGGTGCGATACCCGAATTCTCTTTTTTGAACGTTGATGACTGTGCAGTCGTTGAGTCTGTCCTTGGTATAAAGTCCAATGCTACTGGTCTAGACGGAATTCATCCAAAATTTTTTAAATGTCTACTCCCTAAAATTTTACCGTTTGTTACCTATGTTTTTAATACTATATTGACCACGTCCGTGTTCCCTGATTGTTGGAAAGTAGCGAAGATCATTCCGATGAAGAAACCCAACGGAGAGTACAGACCCATCGCTATATTGCCATTCCCGTCCAAAGTCCTTGAACGTATAATGCATAACCAGATAAACTCATTTCTGACCCGAAACTCACTTTTAAATCGTAACCAGTCTGGCTTTAGAAGCCGTAGAGGCTGTACCACTGCTTTAATCAAAGTCTCTGATGACATCAGGCTAAACTTTAACAAGAACCTTGTTACTTTTCTAACGCTCCTGGCCACTCCAAAGCATGCGACACTGTAAACCACAATCTTCTTACTCTAAAGTTTAAAAACTTGTTCAATTTTTCACCTCCTACTTTACATTTAATAAACTCCAACCTCAGTGAGCGATCGCAAGCTATGTGCAATGGGAGCTACATATCAAATTATCTACCGCTCTCCAAGGGTGTTCCTCAAGGCTCGATTCTTGGCCCGTTATTGTTTGTGTTGTATGTTAATGACCTTCAAAACGTGTTGAGGTATTGTGATATTCATGTTTACGCAGACGATGTGCAATTATATGTCAGTTGTCCCCTTTTATCTGTTAATCGTTGTATTAGTTATCTTAACATTGACTTAGAACATATAAACAAGTGGGCAAGTGATAATGGCCTACTTTTAAACCCAAATAAATCACAGTGCATAGTAATCTATAAGAAAATCATATCGTTTGATAGTTTCAATAAAGTAAAATTAAATAACTCAGTCGTAGGATATGTAAACACCGCAAAAAATCTTGGAATGATTTTTAATAGGAATTTGACATGGAATAACCACATTTATAGAGCAATAGGCAATGTTTATGGCATGCTTCGCTCACTTTGGACTACCCAACACTTTACCCCAGTGAAAATTCGACTGCTGTTAGCTAAAACATATCTGTTACCCACCTTATTGTATGGATGTGAACTTTATGCCAATTGCGATAGCTTGTGTCGTAGTAAACTAAATGTCCTCTATAATAATATAGCCAGATATGTGTATAGTGGTGGTCGTTACGAGCACATCTCCATTTTCGCCAAGCGGATTTTTTCTGTTACAATTAAAGTGCCTAGCACTGCTTCATAAGATCATCGCATCTCGAGAACCTGAATATCTCATGGACCGCCTTAAATTTAACAGATCACCTCTATCGTTCAACCTAACTACTATGAAGTACAACTACCTAGTTACTGAACGTAAATTTTTTGTCTACGCTGTTCGCCTTTGGAACGTTCTGCCCCAAAAACTTAAAGCCATACAAAATGCGCTGCGCTTCAAGAATGAGCTCATAAACTATTTACGTCAATAAAAACGCAATGTGCACTTTCTCTTACATTCTTCTTCTTTGCATTTTATTACATCCTCATACTTGTTATTTCTCTGTTAAACAAACCTGTTAAGCATATTCACTTGTCAAGTTTATTTTTTAATGTTATTTTTAAGTTAGTTGTAAGCTCAAACACTGTAAATTAACCTAAGCTTGTGTGTTTGATTAATGATAAATAAATAAATAACACTGATGGTTCCAGCAAACCATTAAGAAATGATGCCGGAAAGCTCCCCAAATGAGCTCGAAATAATGCAGAAAAAGTTATGAAATGGCCCCTAAAAGGTCCCCAAATTGTCCCCAAATTACCCCGATGGGTTCCCGTACAGATCCCGAAAACTATCCAGAAATGGTAGCGGAAAAGTCCTCAAATGATCCCCCTAATAATCCCGAAATGACCCTGACGGGATTACGGACGGATCCCGAAAACCATCCAGAAATGATGCCGAAAGGGTCCTCAAATGATCCCTTATCAGTCGAGAAAAAGTCAAGAAATACCCCGACGGGGTCCCGTAAACCATCTAGAAATGATGCCGGAATGTACCCCAAATGATCCCAAAAAAGTCCTGAAATGACCCCGGATATCATCAAGAAAATATCTCTCAAAGGTACCCAAATGATCCCGAAAATACCCCGACGGGATTTCGGACGCATCCCGAAACCCATCCAGAAATGATACCGAAAGGATCCCCTAATGATCTCGTATTAGTCGAGAAAAAGTCCCGAAATTACCCCGGCGGGATCCCGGTTGAATCCCGAAAACGATTCAGAAATGATGCCGGAAGGGACCCCAAACGATCCCGAAAAGGTCCTCAAATGACCCAGACGGAATCCCGGACGGATCCCGAAAACCATCCAGAAATGATGCCGGAAGGGACCTCAAATGATCCCGAAAAAGTCCCGAAATGACCCCGTACGGATCCCGAAAACTATCCAGAAATGATGACGGAAAGGTCCTCAAATGATCCCCTAATAGTCCCGAAATGATCCTGACGGGATTCCAGACGGATCCCGAAAACCATACAGAAATGATACCGAAAGGGTCCCCAAATGATCCCGTATTAGTCGAGAAAAAGTCCAGAAAAGACCCCGACGGGATCCTGGGATCTCGAAAAGCATCCAGAAATGATGCCGGAAGGGACCCTAAATGATCCCGAAAAAGTCCCGAAATGACCTCGACGGGATCCCGAGAGGACACCGAAAACCATCCAGAAATGATGCCGGAAAGGTCCTCAAAAGATACCCTAATAGCCCCGAAATGACCCTGATGGTATTCCGGGCGGATCCCGAAAACCATCCAGAAATGATACCGAAAGGGTCCCCAAATGATCCCGTATTAGGCGAGAAAGAGTCCCGAAATTACCCCGACGGGATCCCGGCGGATCCCGAAACCCATCCAGAAATGATGCCGGAAGGGTCCCCAAATGATCGGGATATAGTCCCGAAATGATCCCGGAATAGTCCCGAAAATGTCCCAAAATAACCTCGACGGGATCCCGGACGGATCCCGAAAACGATACAGAAATGATCCCGGAAGGGTTCCAAAATGAACCCGAAAAAGTCGCGAAATTACCCCGGCGGGATCCCAGACGGTTCCCGAAAACCATCCAGAAATTATCCCAGAAGGGTCTCGATATGACCCTAACTGGATTACAAATAAGGTGAAGCTAATTATAAAAGAGTTACATAGAAACATACAGGTAAAGCTAATAAAAGCGTGCTAATAAAAGCAATTGAAGGAGGGCGGATGGCGGGAGGAGGAGAGGACCATTGATCGTTTTTCCAAATTTGTTTAGATCTCGATCTGTAAGTACCAGATACCAAAAACTATTGATTTAGAAGAAAATTTATATTGAGTTATAACAGTTTATAGATTTTACACCAGAGGTGGTGAGAAGGGGGGGGGGTTGAGGGTGTGACTGCTCACTTTGTAAGCCCTCGACTTATTTGACCCATTGAGTCTGTAATATTGGTGAAGGCCAGCATACGTAAAGTTATAATGTGTAAAAATTATTTAAAAGTAATTGTTCGAAGGGGGCGTGGGACCCCCACCCCTCTCCCCCACCTTTCTATGTTCGAAAAACATTTCGCTAGTAGACTATTGTCTGTGTCCCAAATTTCATCCCAATCCGTCCAGCCGTTCTTACGTGATTTAGTCACAAAAGTCAAACGTCTGGACACACAAACATCCAAACATCCAAACTTTCCCATTTATAATATATATTAGATTAGATTAGATTAGATATGATTTCGCTCATAGCAACTCTACCGCGTACATTGTTGCCACATTACTTAAGTACAGTGTAGTTACTTTTTGCTCCCTCATACAGCGTTTTTACGTGGCATGTACCAAGGCTAGCGTACAATAACGGGGATGGGAATTTTTCACTAGCGACAGGCATGCTTTTTTATATTTTAAACCCCCCTCCAACCCACTGTTTCATGGTAAGCATTATATAGCAATGTTCAATATCAAAATTATTCAGCTACGCTAGCGAAATGTATTAACATTATTCAAAATTTTCTAACTTTCCAAATGATTTCGTGATTTCAATTTGTTTTTCTCTCGCCTCGGCACAGCAGCCACTAAGCCACCATTGCAATGCATTTATAATGTAAACATAAAATAATTTAAATCATATAGCATAGTTTAAGGCGCGCAAGCTGCTTGCGGTCAATTTGCACACCATGCAGAAAGTACTAAGTTTAAAATGCTTTGCTTGTTTTTGCTGTTGGTATGTTGGCATTGCCACTCAAACTTTCCTTCTTTTGGTCGCACGTACAAATAAAAATTGCATTCAAATTGCATGCAATCAGCAAACTCCATGCCTTGGCTGGGCAAAAGCATATCTCAGCAAAAAAAAATGGTGAATTGCAAAAAATAGATTTAAAAACCCACTTTGGAATTTGTGGCCTTGCCGATAGCTGTGTGGTAGAAAAACTTTCGTTTTTTATTTTCTTTTCTCTTGCACATCTTCCATTTGTGCATTCATTTCTATTGATTTATTGTACGTGTTTCTAACAAAAGTGTGCATTATACATTTATAGAAGAAATCATAGATTGGTTCTTGGGTGCAACGTCTTTGCTGACTCATTTTATATTCGAAAGTACTCACATAAATCAAGCGCAAGCAAATATTTTCAAAAAGTTTTAGGTGTTGGCTTTCGCTTCCGCTTTTTAGAGTTAATGGTGGTAAAACTGTGTTTGTACCACAAATTCAATAAAAGTTCACGCGGTAAGTGAAATTGCATTTAAAGTCACCCACAGTAACCAAAACACTTATTCAATACAGATAAATGTTTACTGCGTATAAAAATGCTTGTAGGCGTTAGATGATATTTTAAAATTTTAAATTTACAAAAGGCGGACAAAAGCAACACTATCGGTAGGGAACGGGTCTCCGAGCTGGCGGTCAAAAATGCGTACATAACAGCCGCTTTTTTGTTACATGTATATACATATACACTGACGACTAAAAAAAAGCTCACCGACACGGTAAGGCCTGTAGAATCCACCTGCGCACAGTGGTCGGTTCCATAGGCCAAACAATAAAAAAATCGATGTGAAAATTTTTCACCAAATGTGTCGTTAGTATCTCTTATTAGAACAGCCTTTTAAAAGGTATATTTGTTTTTGTTGTATTTGAACTGTACTCTTTACGAATAGCTTCAAAAGTGAGGTTATGGTATTAGTTGGTTTTTGCAGTGTGAGCAAGTTAAAAATAAAATGCAAGTTTAAGCTATTTAAAAATACATAAAATATCATTGTATTGAAACAAATAGAAACAAAATTTAATTTGAGTGTATTTAGCTTGTGTGTGTTTTTTTATACTCAGTTGAGCAGAGCTCACAAAGTATATTAAGTTTGATTGGATAACGGTTGGTTGTACAGGTATAAAGGAATCGAGATAGATATAGACTTCCGTATATAAAAATCATCAGGATCGAAAAAAAATTTATTGAGCCATGTCCGTCCGTCCGTCCGTCTGTCCGTCCGTTAACACGATAACTTGAGTAAATTTTGAGGTATCTTGATGAAATTTGGTATGTAGGTTCCTGAGCACTCATCTCAGATCGCTATTTAAAACGAACAATATCGGACTATAACCACGCCCACTTTTTCGATATCGAAAATTTCGGAAAACCGAAAAAGTACGATAATTCATTACCAAAGACAGATAAAGCGATGAAACTTGGTAGGTGAGTTGAACTTGTGACGCAGAATAGAAAATTAGTAAAATTTTGGACAATGGGCGTGGCACCGCCCACTTTTAAAAGAAGGTAATTTAAAAATTTTGCAAGCTGTAATTTGGCAGTCGTTGAAGATATCATGATGAAATTTGGCAGGAACGTTACTCCTATTACTATATGTACGCTTAATAAAAATTAGCAAAATCGGAGAAGGACCACGCCCACTTTTAAAAAAAATTTTTTTAAAGTAAAATTTTAACAAAAAATTTAATATCTTTACAGTATATAAGTAAATTATGTCAACATTCAACTCCAGTAATGATATAAAAAATAAATAAATGTAAGGCGCGATAACCTCCGAAGAGATCTAAGGCCGAGCTTCTCTTCCAATTTGCGTCGTGCTCCTCTTGATTTTCCCTACAAATTGGCCGGACGGGACCTACATGTTTTATGCCGACTCCGAACGGCATCTGCAAGGCAGATGAGTTTTCACTGAGAGCTTTTCATGGCAGAAATACACCCAAAGCGCTTGCCAAACACTGCCGAGGGGCGACCCCGCTTAGAAAAATTTTCTTCTAATTGAAAAACCTTATTTCTAAAATTTTGATGTTGCTTTGCCTGGGGTGCGAACCCAGGGCATACGGTGTGATAAGCGGAGCACGCTACCATCACACCACGGTGGCCGCCAGTAATGATATTGTGCAACAAAATACAAAAATAAAAGAAAATTTCAAAATGGGCGTGGCTCCGCCCTTTTTCATTTAATTTGTCTATGATGCTTTTAATGCCATAAGTCGAACAAAAATTTACCAATCCTTTTGAAATTTAGTAGGGGCATAGATTTTAAGACGCTAACTGTTTTCTGTATAAATGGGCGAAATCAGTTGAAGCCACGCCCAGTTTTTATACACAGTCGTCCGTCTGTCCTTCCGCATGGCCGTTAACACGATAACTTGAGCAAAAATCGACATATCTTTACTGAACTTAGTTCACGTACTTATCTGAACTCACTTTATCTTGGTATAAAAATGAACGAAATCCGACTATGACCACGCCCACTTTTTCGATATCGAAAATTACGAAAAACGAAAAAAATGCCATAACGTATGATACCCATATTGTACAAACGCATTCTAGAGTCACCCCTGGTCCACCTTTATGGCGATATCTCGAAACGGCGTCCACCTATGGAACTAGAGATTGCTCCCTTTTAAAATACTCACTAACACCTTTCATTTGATACCCATATCGTGCAAACAAATTCTGGAGTCAACTCTCATCTACCTTTATGGCGATATCCCTAAATGGCGTCCACCTATAGAACTATAGCCCTCTCCCTCATAAAATACTCTTTAATGCCTTTCATTTGATACACATGTCATACAAATACATTCCAGGGTTTCCCTCGGTTAATTTTCCTACATGGTTATTTTCCCTTATGTTGTCACCATAGCTCTCAACTAAGTATGTAATGTTCGGTTACACCCGAACTTAACCTTCCTTACTTGTTTTCTTTTGTTATTTAAAATTTTACTAGTACCTTTATTAGTGTTTATTTGCACAAATATTTCAATTTCAGCTAAAGTTTTAGTTGGGTTCCTCACCGATCCTCACTTTGAGACTTATATTTTATTATTAGCCATAGTCTTAAAATTCTAAAGTGTTAATCTCAGCAGCCACTTTGTGCCACTAACTATATTTTGCGACAGTTTTCTGATAGCGTCATCCTGATAAATTATTGTCGTATGTCATTTCCACTCACATGTAACATACGACGTTATTTTATCCAGTCGACGATATGCAAATGTAAACATTTGTGTGTGTTTGTTGTTTTATTATTGTTATGTATGCAAGATATTTTAATAACTTAATTTCTTTATTAGTCCTATTAGACATTGTATTTGCGATAGACACATCTTACCACTTTTGTCCCCACAACTACTTGCTTTTTGTATGCATGCGGTGAAGGTGGGTGGTTGTGGGTCGGTTGATACCTTCAACCCGCAGCAATTTTATTGAAAAAATAATTCTCACATATTTGTAAATCTGTGACCAAAGTTTCACGTTGATATCTCTACCGTAAGTATTTTTGGCACCAACTCCATGTAAAACCGACCACTGTGCCGCGGTAGCTAACTGTTCCTAAAAGGCGACCATAATACCATGTAGCAAATGTCCGTCATCTTATTAGTCGCGCTTAAAACGTAGCAATAACGTCATTGTATTTGTGACGCCTTATTTATGCAAAACCAATCCTGGAGTGGTGTTTACTCGAAAGGGAGCAGAGTGGATGTGGTGTATCACCTGCGTGAAACCTATCATGGTCGTTAAAAACTGTACCGCGGGAAGTAGTATAAGCCAGTTGTGACTTGATACAAATGGGATTTTGAATTTACCCGCAGCAGGTATGCCTTTCGTAAGAGGCGACTAAAATACACAAATGATTTAAGCGATTGTTTAGCGCAACCATTTCAAGGGTTTCACAGAATGTTCGACCTCACCTGCCCGTATCGAATCCTGTTCCTTAGCAGCCCAGGCTCTGGCGGCCCCAAGTTCCATCGAACTAGAGGATGGCCTAGAAGGTTTAATGCGGTCATATCAAATCGCTCCCGAGATGGTTGGGCTTGTACTTTAATGGTGCTTGTCACCGGAACGTATCGGTTGATATCCAGAAAAGGAACATTAACATCGATAACACTCCCCAAAATCTTCGGGGGATGTCTTTATCGTCTCAACAAAAACAACAACAACAGATGAAATGTGATAAAGGTGAAAAGGCATGAATGAAGTCAGTCTGCCGTTTGCAGCCACTGCAGGGGCCCGGAAACAATATGGGAAAGGCAAAGAAAGAAAAATTCGCTGTCTAGCACCATCGTCCACATCCGTGGTTTGGTGCGCTCATCAGCAAACATTACGTTGTAGAGTGGGCAACCTCCGTCTATACACATTATATACCCTTTCACATTGTCATGTCAATGGAGTTGGCGTCCTGCCACACGTAGCAAACTAGAGGCCTTAAGAAACATCACATCCCTGCCCTTTCAGTACGGGCAGCCTGCCACACACTACAGGCCTTAGACAAGTTTTTTTAACATGCCACACATTTCCGACTCTGGGGTATACTTTTTGTCAACATCCCCGGCATTGTTAACTATATACCTTGAGATTTACCGACCGAAGAGGCCTAATAATGGGCAAGGAAATAAGGTGATGAGAGAGTGCTTGTCGAATCACAAATGAAACGCGAACAATTTGTCCCGTACCAACCGTGACATGCTCCATATGCGTCTATTACTAAAACGACTACTTTTACGATAAGCTGGAATGATGTTTGATTTCTGCCGTCAGGCTTAAATTATGAGAAATTAACCTAAAATTAACTTATGACATGAAAATATAGGTTTTTTTTGAAAATTTTTTTCTACTAAAACGAACTCCAAAAAAGAAAAACTGTCTGAACGAAAGTTGTTGGAAATATTAGCTGTAAAGAAAAAAAAATATTCCATACGAAATTTGTTAAAAATGATAATATATTAGTTAAAAGTTCATTTTAGGATAACTTCTCATAATTTAAGCCTGATATCTCTACTAAAATTCAAAAACACTGTAGATATTAATACAGATTCTGAAATATAGGTAAAATACCTTTAAAGTAAGCCAATATGCTATTTTTCTATAATTCTATCAGAAGCTATGAAGATTTTTTGCAAAAGTGGGGACCTCGAAATCGGACTTAGAGCTATGGTGTCTTCAGCAATTTTTCTTAGAATCATCTGTAGATTACGGTTTTTGCTATACTCCTGATGGGCAAAAAATTTGATCCGCTCTAATGTATATACATCTACATATCGCTCATTTGCTGCAACGTCGCCATACCTCAAAAAACTGACTTTTGAGTTAATAACATATAAACGTACCCAATATTATGATCTATCTGGAAAATTGTGTTTTTTGAGTTATGCCGACGTTACAGCAAATAAGCGATATGTGGGTAAACAAAAACGCTTATCTCCACTTAGACATTGTTTAGGAGACCCATCTACCGTTAATTATTAAAGACTCGCGGCATTCGTTAAATAACTCGTAACAAAACGGATTGTACTTAATAGCGGAGACACGCACCTTTGTTGGTCAAAGTGCATAATGCATCGGTCATAATAGTGGAGAATACTGCAGAGATAAAATGGAGAGACACATTTTAGTTGCAACGGAGTATAATGCACACTGAAATTTAGCAGTACTAATTTCCTGCGCAACAATTTCATAAGTGTAGATAAATTTATGCACTAAGCAGTTCATATAAAGTTTAAGTGCATATGTATGTAGTGCTGGACGTGGTTTGACGTAAGAATAATAGTAACGCAGACTGGATAATACGTGTGTATCCTAACCTTTACACTTAACGAATACAAATGACAAAACACAACGAATAACAGGCGTCGACAATTTCAAACGAGAGACGAACGGACAGTATGACTCGGACTTCAAATAAGATAAGATCGCTCTAAAAGGTGTAAACTAAGTTCATATCTATATGTACAAAAATTAACCTAAACCTAAAATTATCTACTTATTACTATCAATTAAATACATTAAAACTAAAAGAAGAGTGTTTAATTAACTGTGGAAAAGTAAAGGTGAGAATTCCTACAAAATTGGGGACTCAACCAAAATTGTTACTTATTGAGCCAAATGAATAAGCAACGCTGGCAGTGAAAAGAAAAAGTTGCATATCGTCTAAGACAAAGAAAAGGCAGCAGAAGTGCAAAAGAATATTCGAGTGACTTGAAAGCAGGCAAAAAAATTAAGAAAATTGGGTGCAATTAGTTAAAATACACCCAAGTTTGGATTGCATAAAAGAAGTTAGTACTTCGTTTCCGCGAAATTGAAATAGACGCCAAAAAGCAGCGCAGTCAACGCCTTAGAGCAGAGAAATCCGAGAAAAGGTAGCAACAAGTCAGCGATTCAAACTTGGAAACAGCTTTAAAGCAAAGTACCAAGCCGAAAAGCATATTGCAAGCTAACAAGCAGAACGTCATACAGAGCATTACCGAGTTGTAGCAGCAGAAGCAGAGAACTTTTGATTTGAATACCAACCGACCGTTCGCATCGGCAATATACGAAAGCAAGCGTCGGTAAAAAAGGCGAGACCAGAAAGAAAGAATCCGAAGAGAACAAGAAGTGAGAGGGCGAGGAAAATAGTTCGTGTGCTAAGAAGAGAGGCAAGAAGTGTTTAATAAGGTGTCGAAAGAAATTGAGTAGTGAAGTTGTTTAGAAAAAAGAAGAAGATTTAAAGAAGTTTAATAAAGTTGTATGAAATAAAGAAGGAAGTTGTTTAACACAGAAAATTTTAAGAAGTGTACTACTTAAACAAAGGTTTAGTAGGAAATGGAAAATATGTTGTAAATCAAAAATAAAAGAAGTTATAGCTTTTGCATTGGCAAGATAAGTTGTTACAAGAAATATCTAATATGATCGCCATGTCAAAACATATGGAAACAAAACCACAATTTATGTGTATGTAAGAAGAAAGATGTAAGAAAGTGAAATAAGAAGAAGCAATAATTACAGAGCGCCGAAGTACAGTGAAAAATAATAGAATAGAGATTAAGAAGGAAAAGATATCAAAGTGTCTGTTAAAATATGAAATTAAAATATATTGATGGTTGTGAAATTTCAAAACCAAAAGGAATGAAGTAAGTAAATTAAAAATACAAGAAGGTAACATAAATAAAATGTCAAATGTGCAACAAATATGTATGCATGTTTGTGAGCAAAAAGAAGTAAAAGGTATTGTAAAGTACAAGAATTAGAGAAAAACTATGCATTAATTTGAGAAAGCTGCCAGAATTTGAGAGAATTATAAGAATAAAAGAAAAACTGCAAGAATTTGAGAGAATTACAGGAATTAAAGAGAAATAAAGAGTTTTTGAATATTATAAGAATTTGAGGAAAATACAGAATGTCAGAAGAAGAAATAAGATGAATACAAAAATATTAGATTTCAATACAAATAAAGAGTTCCAATGATAATAATTTTATATTGTAAGAGAAATCTAATTAGAAAATATTTATAAGAATCTAAGAGGTAACATTTAATACGTATATATGCATAGAACTTAAACCAGAAAAACAAACAGTATCTCTGACGAAAAGTAAATTTATAAATAAGTTGACAAATACTAAAAGTCTAGTAATATACTGTCGTGAACAAGTGCACATTAAATATTTTAAAATGAACGTTGACGAAGTAGTTTCCTTGACAGTTAACGGCTTAAAAGATAAGTTACGGACTTTGGGACTACAGACTACAGGACAAAAGAAAGAGCTCCAGGATAGATTACTCCAGCACTACGGTTTGTCGCGCAACGTGTCCAGTGACAACGAGTCGGTGTATGGCGATGTTGAAAACAACAATATGCTTCCCCGGTCCTTCGTAGTAAACCAACAACAATTCACTTTAAAAGACTTAGGCGATTGTATAGCTCCCTTCTCCGGAGAGGGGTCAGTAGACATTCGATTTTGGATAAATGAGTTTGAAATGAACTCGGATATCGTTAAATGGAATGAGTTACAAAAATTTGTGTATGGCAAGCAACTTCTGCGTGGGGCTGCTAAGTTATTTGTTAGGAGTCAGACCGATATAAAAAATTGGGAAGATGTAAAAAGGGCCTTGATCAGTGAATTTGGTCAAACCCTATCGTCATCTGAGGTCCATAATATGCTTAAAAATCGGCGTAAATATACCAGTGAAACACTTCGTGAATACCTGTATAATCTGATGGAAATTGGTAAACAAATTCACTTAGACGAAGCTAGTATTATATATTATTTTATCGAAGGCATCCCAGATTCGAAATTTAATAAAAGTGTGTTATATCATGCACGTAACATTGCCAGTTTAAAAGAACAGATTAAGGTTTACGAAAAGATAAGCAAACCTAACACGAATTATGGTAGAGCTCTGACAAATAATGCAGCGAAAGATAACAAATCGGGTGACGGTAAATCCAAAGAAGAGATAGGTAAAAGATGCTTCAAATGTGGCGATAAAGCTCATTTAGCTGCACAATGTACAAAAAAGGAGTTTAAATGCTTCAAGTGCAATGAATCAGGCCACCGTTCGTTTGAGTGTAAGGGTAAGGGATCCAAACCGATCAAGAAAGAGCCTAGTTCAGTCAATACACTAGGTGACGAGATTTTTCAACCCTTCGTGAGTAGTGTTAGGGACGAGTTGCATTTCAAAACCATACAAGTGGATGAATTTAAATTTGAAGCATTGATTGATTCTGGGTGTTCGCTTAATTTGATGCGCTACGATACCTTATTAATGAGTGGATGCAAAACAAAGTTGAACAATGACAAGAGAAGGCTTTACACTGCCTGTGCTAATGTAATAGAGACAATTGGTAGCTTTGATACATTTATTAAAGTAGACGATTTAGTGATTGATGTCACGTTTCACGTAGTAAGAGAGCAAGATATTCAGTTCGCAGGCATGATAGGCAAGGCTATTTTAAAAAGGGTAGACATTGTCTTAACTGAAAATGAAGTGGTCTTTAAAAACAAGGATACGGCCGGTAAGCCGGTACCAGAGGAAAAGCAGGGAGAAAGAAGGGAGGGAAACGTAGAATCCGACATCAATGACACATCAAATAAATGGATCAAAGAGTTTGATGTCATGAATTTGACAGAAATAAAAAGAACACGCACGTTGGATTTGGAACATTTAAACAAGAGTATGGCAGGAAAAGTAGAGAGTTTAGTTAGTGATTATAACCCAGTAGGGAAATGCATAGCACCTGTTAAAATGGATATTATCCTTTCAGACGAAATACCAGTGTATCAACGACCTCGTCGCTTGACTTTCGAAGATAGAGCGTTCGTTGAGAAGCAAGTCGAAGATTGGTTGCGCGAAGGAATTATTCAACCAAGCAATTCCAACTATGCTTCACCAGTCGTAGTAGTTCCCAAAAAAGACGGTAAAAAACGGCTATGCTGTGATTACCGAAAATTAAACCAAAAGATTGTTAGGGATAATTTTCCCATGGTGTTAATGGATGACGTACTTGATAGACTTCAAGTAGGTAAAGTTTTCACTACCTTAGATCTCTCCAATGGATTCTTCCATGTTCCAGTGGACCCGCAGTCCAGGAAGTTTACTGCATTTGTAACCAGCAACGGGCAATATGAGTTCTGTTTCGTACCATTCGGTATCTCGAACTCGCCTGCAGTATTTTGCAGATATGTAAATGCTATCTTTCGAACATTAATTCAAAAGGGCACAGTTATAACATATATGGACGATTTGATAATACCGGCGAAAGATGAAAACGAGGGCTTAGAGAAGCTAAAAGAAGTTTTAAAGAAGTGTTTTGAATACGGACTAAAAATCAAATGGTCTAAATGTCAATTCCTTAAGAAAAAGGTGGAGTTCTTAGGCTATATAATTGAGAATGGGACCATGAAAATATCAGAAGAAAAAACTTCTGCAGTACAGAACTTCCCCTTACCTTCAGATAGGAAAGGCGTACAGAGATTTCTAGGGCTGACGTCCTATTTCAGACGCTTTATTGCTAATTTTGCATTAATAGCCAGACCTTTGTCGAATTTATTGCGGAAAGACGTCGTTTTTAAGTTAGGTGAGGAACAGTTAGCAGCTTTTATGCAGTTGAAGGCGCAATTACAAAAAGCCCCTGTATTGCGTCTATTTTCACAAAACGCAGTTACAGAGATCCATACCGATGCCAGCAAGTACGGCTATGGGGCCATGTTATTGCAAAAGGACCCAGACGACCAACAACTACACCCAGTTCAATATATGAGCCGTAAAACAAAACCAGCTGAAGAAAACTACCCATCATATGAGCTGGAAGTTTTAGCCATAATCGAGGCTTTGAAAAAATGGAGAATATATTTGTTAGGCATTAAATTTAAAATTGTGACGGACTGCAATGCCTTTACGATGACACTTAAGAGAGATGATGTGCCACCCAAGATTGCGAGATGGGCGTTGTTCTTGCAGGAATTCAATTATGAAATTGAGCACCGAGCTGGATCTAAAATGGCCCATGTGGACGCGTTGAGTAGGGTGTATTGTTTAATGCTCGAGGACTCGTTAAAGTATCGACTTAAACAAGCACAGCTTAACGATGATTGGACAAAGGCAATACGTACAATTTTGGAAAAAGACAGCTACGAAGACTTCTTCATAAAATATGATATCCTTTTCAAAGATCCGGAGAAAGAATTGATAGTAGTACCAGTAGTTATGGAGGATGAAATTATAAAGATGGCACATAGGCAGGGTCATTTTTCAGTAAAGAAAACTCAGGATGTGCTAGATAAATCTTTTTATATCCCTCAAATCAATTCTAAAGTTACTCAAGTAGTCCGAAGTTGCATAGAATGCATTGTTACTGAAGCAAAAGCAGGTAAGAAGGAAGGATTCCTTAAGTCCATTGATAAAGAAGACGTGCCGTTAAGTACGTACCACATCGACCACGTTGGGCCACTAGAAGCCACCAGTAAGGCATATAACTATATTTTAGTAGTAGTGGATGCATTCAGTAAATTTGTGTGGCTATATCCCACAAAAAACACGGGTGCAGAAGCGGTGGTGGAAAGGCTAAAGAAGCAAGCTGCAGTATTTGGTAACCCCAAGCGCATTATCACGGACAGGGGGACTGCCTTTACATCGAATCTGTTTACACAGTACTGCGAGGGGGAACGAATTCAACACTTGACTATAACTACAGGTGTCCCGAGGGGAAATGGCCAGGTAGAAAGGATGCATAGGATCATTATACCCATGTTATCTAAACTATGTGCTGAAACACCCACGAACTGGTATAAGCATACAGATCGAGTTCAACAATTCATTAATAACTCACCACCAAGAAGCACGAAAGTGTCACCCTTTAAGGTATTAACGGGACTCGAAATGCGTCTAGCAAATGAGCCTGAACTTAAGGACATTTTGGAAGGTGAAGCTATTGAGGAGTTGAACACGAATCGAGACATAATACGCGAAAGGGCTAAGGAAAGTATTGGGGAAATTCAGCAGGAAAATCGCAAATCGTATAACCTCCGTCGTAAAAAAGAAAGCAACTATAAAGTTAATGATTTAATCGCTATTAAAAGAACACAATTTGGGTCTGGTTTGAAGTTGAAACCGAAATTCCTAGGTCCTTATAAAATCGTTAAAAAGCTTAACCACGGTCGATACGAAGTTGAAAAGGTTGGGGATCACGAGGGACCGCAGAAAACTTCCACAGTTGCGGAGTACATCAAAAAATGGGCCGACTCGTTCGAGGGCGAACGAGTGCAGGACGGCCGAATGTAGTGCTGGACGTGGTTTGACGTAAGAATAATAGTAACGCAGACTGGATAATACGTGTGTATCCTAACCTTTACACTTAACGAATACAAATGACAAAACACAACGAATAACAGGCGTCGACAATTTCAAACGAGAGACGAACGGACAGTATGACTCGGACTTCAAATAAGATAAGATCGCTCTAAAAGGTGTAAACTAAGTTCATATCTATATGTACAAAAATTAACCTAAACCTAAAATTATCTACTTATTACTATCAATTAAATACATTAAAGCTAAAAGAAGAGTGTTTAATTAACTGTGGAAAAGTAAAGGTGAGAATTCCCACATTTATGTATGTACGTACGCCCGCATATGTGTACATTTGCCTGTCTAGAAATATGGTTCAAGTGTCTAACAATTGGAGTGTTCGAAACACCACATTGAACAAGAAACCTAAAAAAATATTTATTCGTATAATCTGATAGAAATGTGAATACGTCAATTTTCGTGCTTAAATTAAGTATGCAAACATCTGTATGTGCGTCGATATATAAATGCAATTGGAAGTGAATATTAAGAGCATTGATGTTCAGCGAAATAGCTTTATAATGCCTTTTTGTACAATGGGGTGACAAAAAATGCACCTTAATTTGAAGTGTTATTGGTTGAAAATAAAAATTTATTTGTTTTTAATCATTTTCATTCAAAAAATTGTTCGATCTATAACTAAAAGCACGTATAGTATCTCGATGGATGATACACGGATATCACATCTTTAACCGCCCTCTATCAATATCCTGTTTTTTTCCGCCTTTCCGTTAAGTGACACTGTTAACTTCAAACAACGGTACGACGGTATCACAGAAATAGTCCCTCTGTTGTCGAAGTATATATCCAGAAAGGCCTACAAAAACTCCAGCACCCTTCGGGATGAGTAATCATATAGATTAATATTCGACTCAGCTGTCGCTATTATTTGTATGAACAAAATACTCACTCTACACTAATATATATCCCAGTGTCTACTGTGAACAGAACTCTTTGAGAAACAGAGAACCTTATACTGAATCTCACTTAGAGATTTGGTTCACGGATGGATCAAAACTTGATAATAATGGGATGCTATTTTTCCGGTAGAATCCGTGAAATATAAGTATTCGGTAGATAATGTCTACGGAGAGACCTAACCTCGAAGAGTAGCTTTATTATGTCACACAATCAGGCAGCCTGCTTTATTTGCAGTCTTATACAACGAATTTAAAGCTAGTGGATGAATGCATTGGAGTCCTAAACACGGTTTTTTTAGCATGGGTTTCTGGGCAATACGAAAATTAAGGTATTGAATAGGAAGACCACCCAGCCAAGCGGGTGCTACAGCAGCATTCATATGGTCAAGAGGTGGACTCGCTAAGACGCAAACTAGGGAAACTATAAGTAACTGGGTAGTAAAGCAGCTCAGGCAACACAAAATGAATGCTCAGGCCAAAGAGAGCTCAAATTTTTATTCTCCCAGCAACGAGAGTATTAATTAAACTCATTAATCTAGGCAGAGAGGACCTACGAAGTCTCACTAGGCTCAATATGGGGCGCTACAGTATACGATATCACCTAAGTAAGTAAAATCTATCGAATACACAAATATGTCGCTTTTGTGCGTTGGAGGATTCCCTGCAGATACTCCCATCCAGGTCACTTCGTGATATGGACTAAAAAGCCTGTAGACGGCTGAAAGGTCAAGCACAATAGATTTAAATAAAGACAGCAGCGTATTTAGGCAAAAAAATGTATATATCTATTTTGATATATGGGAGATTTCGATCAAAATTTTAAACAGGCTAAACACAATACGATGTGGGTATCAACTGAAAAAATTGCACAGTACAATTTTGCACCAAAGTGCTTTCTGAAAAGTTGCATCGGACATATTAGCATTTAAAGGTTCAGCCGGACCATGGTACAGAAGCCTAAAGTGATGTAGCTTTGGTCCCCATGAAGGTATATTAAACGACTAACATTTCATACTCACACCTTTAATCTTGTACCACTTTTATAGTTTTTCCAAAGGCATATAAAGTTACTACATGTTTCAAGGGTTTGCTTAGCATTTTTACTTCTCGGATAAACACATTTCTTCCTCCACGCTATGAATGTGAGGGTGAGGGTGAGGATTAGGGTTAGGGTGTGGGTGAGGGCGACAGTGATGGTGCAGCTGAGGTTGATGGTGAGCGTGTACAGAATTTATCAACTATTTTATCACTAAGAGGAGCTGTTTACCGCTTATTATTTTCGCGATGTAACTCAGAAACGGTTAGGGTAAGTTTGGTTGGGTTTAATGAGGACCTCACCTCACGTCCATAGTGTTATCACACTCAAAAAAAAGTTATCATCAAGGCGATGCCATCTAGCATCAATGTGCAATTTTTGCTAATGATCTTATGTTATTGACATTTTCGAAATATTAGTTTGATACTTGTATTTGTCAAGTTAATAGACTACATACAAATGTAATGCGTTTTATAATCAATCTAGTATTAAATGTTATCATAATGAAACTATCATTATCATTTTGATACTTTTTAAGGGCGAAACAAATATTTTCCATGGGCAAATCAATAGTCAAGATACAAAATTGATACTTTTAATTATACTTTTTATAATATTTATCGTTGCATTGATACCAAAAAAAATGATACCGTTTATAGTTTCATTTTTGCAAATCGTGTTTTAAATTAATAGTGATACTTTATTTTTTGAGTGCAGCACATGACGACCAAACTGGAAAAAGCCAACAAAATCAGTGCCTGCGTTATAATATAACTCCGTCATCTCAGCAAATACTAAAAGTTTTCTAGGACCTAAACTCAGATACGGTGTATCACTAAAATTTACTTTGGATAGGCATTATGTTTTATCTAAAAGGAATAAAAAATAAAAGTATGCTATTTGTGTGAGCGACATTGTATGTATGTAAGTATATATGTATGTACGCATGTACGCTTATCGGATTACATAAATGCTTTCAAAGATTTTAAATGACACTTTAATGCCTTTAATTCCAATATGTTCTAATAACAAATCAATGAAATATTGTGTCAGCAACAACAATTCATTAAATTAATTTTCTTTATGTTATCTATTTATGTATTATTCGATTTCTTTTATTATTATTGCATCAATAGAACTTTTCTGATAATTATACTCAGTTGAGCAGAGCTCACAGAGTATATTAAGTTTGATTGGATAACGGTTGGTTGTACATATATAAAAGGAATCGAGATAGATATAGGCTTCCATATATCAAAATAATCAGGATCGAAAAAAAATTTGATTGAGCCATGTCCGTCCGTCCGTCCGTTAACACGATAACTTGAGTAACTTTTGAGGTATCTTGATGAAATTTGGTATGTAGGTTCCTGAGCACTCATCTCAGATCGCTATTTAAAATGAACGATATCGGACTATAACCACGCCCACTTTTTCGATATCGAAAATTTCAAAAAACCGAAAAAGTGCGATAATTCATTACAAAAGACAGATAAAGCGACGAAACTTGGTAGATGAGTTGAACTTATGACGCAGAATAGAAAATTAGTAAAATTTTGGACAATGGGCGTGGCACCGCCCACTTTTAAAAGAAGGTAATTTAAAACTTTTGCAAGCTGTAATTTGGCAGTCGTTGAAGATATCATGATGAATTTGGCAGGAACGTTACTCCTATTACTATATGTACGCTTAATAAAAATTAGCAAAATCGGAGAAGGACCACGCCCACTTTAAAAAAAATTTTTTTTAAAGTAAAATTTTAACAAAAAATTTAATATCTTTACAGTATATAAGTAAATTATGTCAACATTCAACTCCAGTAATGATGTGGTGCAACAAAATACAAAAATAAAAGAAAATTTCAAAATGGGCGTGGCTCCACCCTTTTTCATTTAATTTGTCTAGGATACTTTTAACGCCATAAGTCGAACAAAATTAACCATCCTTTTGAAATTTGGTAGGGGCATAGATTTTATGACGTTAACTGTTTTCTATGAAAATGGGCGGAATCGGTTGATGCCACGCCCAGTTTTTATACACAGTCGTCCGTCTGTCCTTCCGTCATGGCCGTTAACACGATAACTTGAGCAAAAATCGACATATCTTTAATGAACTTAGTTCACGTGCTTACTTGAACTGACTTTATCTTGGTATGAAAAATGAACGAAATCCGACTATGACCACGCCCACTTTTTCGATATCGAAAATTACGAAAAATGAAAAAAATGCCATAATTCTATATCAAATACGAAAAAAGGGATGAAACATGGTAAGGTAATTGGATTGTTTTATTGACGCGAAATATAACTTTAGAAAAAACTTTATAAAATGGTTGTGACACCTACCATATTATGTAGAAGAAAATGAAAAAGTTCTGCAGGGCGAAATAAAAAACCCTTAAAATCTTGGCAGGTATTACATATATAAATAAATTAGCGGTATCCAACAGATAATGTTCTGGGTCACCCTGGTCCACATTTTGGTCGATATCTGGAAAACGCTTCACATATACAACTACCACCACTCCCTTTTAAAACTCTCATTTATGCCTTTAATTTGATACCCATATCATACAAACTCATTCTAGAGTCACCCCTGGCCCACTTTATGGCGATATCTCGAAAAGGCGTCCACCTATTGAACTAAGCCCCACGCCCTTTTAAAATACTCATTAACACCTTTCATTTGATACCCATATCGTACAAACATATTCTAAAGTCACTCCTTACTTACTTACTTAATTGGCGCTTAAACCGTCTAAACGGTTATGGCCGTCCAACAAGGCGCGCCAGTCGCTCCTTCGCTCCGCCAACCGGCGCCAATTGGTCACACCAAGGGAGTTTAAATCGTTTTCCACCTGGCCCTTCCAACGGAGTGGGGGCCGCCCTCTACCTCTGCTTCCATAGGCGGGTTCCGATAGAAACACTTTCTTGGCCGGAGCATCATCTTTCATTCGCATAACATCGCCTAGCCAGCGCAGCCGCTGCGTTTTAATTCGCTGGACTATGTTGATGTCTGCGTATAGCTCGTACAGCTCATCATTAAATCTTCTTCGGTACTCGCCATCGCCAACGCGTAGAGGTCCATAAATCTTTCGAAGAACTTTTCTCTCGAACACTCCCAAAGCCGCTTCATCTGCTGTTGTCATGGTCCATGCTTCTGCCCCATATAGCAGGACGGGTACGATAAGTGACTTGTAGAGTATGATTTTCGTTCGCCGAGAGAGGACTTTACTTTTCAATTGCCTACCTAGTCCAAAGTAGCATTTATTTGGCAAGATTGATTCTTCGCTGGATTTCAGTGCTGATGTTGTTGCTAGTGTTGATGCTGGTTCCCAAATAAACGAAGTCTTTTACTATTTCGAAATTATGGCTGCCAACTGTAGCGTGGTTGCCAAGGCGCATATGCGCTGACTCTTTGCTCGATGACAGCAGGTACTTCGTTTTGTCCTCATTCACCATCAAACCCATATTTACCGCTTCTTTTTCCAGCTTGGAGTAAGCAGAACTAACAGCGCGGGTGTTTAGGCCGATGATATCAATGTCATCAGCATATGCCAGTAATTGCACGCTTTTATAGTATATTGTTCCAGTGCGGTTAAGTTCTGCAGCTAGTATAATTTTCTCCAGCATCAAATTAAAGAAATCGCACGATAGGGGGTCACCCTGTCTGAAACCTCGTTTAGTTTCGAACGGCTCGGAGAGGTCCTTCTCAATTCTGACTGAGCTGATGGTGTTGCTCAACGTCATTTTGCACAGCCGTATAAGTTTTGCGGGGGAAACCAAATTCAGACATAGCGGCATATAGGCAGCTCCTTTTCGTGCTGTCAAAGACGGCTTTAAAGTCGACGAAGAGGTGATGTGTGTCGATTCTCTTTTCACGGGTTTTTTCCAAGATTTGGCGCATTGTGAAAATCTGGTCGATGGTAGATTTACCAGGTCTGAAGCCAGCACTGATAAGGTCCAATCAGCCGGTTCACGGTGGGCTTCAATCTTTCGCACAATACACTTGAAGGACCTTATATGGACTCCTGGTCCACCTTTATGGCGATATTTCGAAAAGGCGAACACCTACAGAACGAAGGCCCACTCCCTTTTAAAAATACTCATTAACACCTTTCATTTGATACCCATATCGCACAAACAAAGTCTAGAGTCACCCCTGGTCCACCTTTATTGCGATACCTCGAAAAGGCGTCCACCTATAGAAACTAAGGCCCACTTCCTTTTAAAATACTCATTAACTCCTTTCGTTTGATACCCATATTGCACAAACGAATTCTACAGTCATCCCTGGCCCACCTTTATGGCGATATTTCGAAACGGCGTCCACCTATGGAACTAAGGATTACTCCCTTTTAAAAAACTCATTAACATCTTTCTTTTGATAACCCATATTGTACAAACAAATTCTAGGGTCACCCCTGCTCCACCTTTATGGCGACATCTCGAAACGGCGTCCACCTATGGAACTAAGGATTACTCCCTTTTAAAATACTCATTAACACCTTTTCTTTTGATACCCATATTGTACAAACAAATTCTAAGGGTCACCCCTGGTCCACCTTTATGGCGATATCTCGAAAATGCGACCACCTATACAACAACCACCACTCCCTTTTAAAACTCTCATTAATACCTTTAATTTGTTACCCATATCGTACAAACACATTCTAGAGTCACCCCTGGTCCACCTTGTGGCGATATTTCGAAACGGCGTCCACCTATAGAACTAAGGCCCACTCCCTTTTAAAATACTCATTAACACCTTTCGTTTGATGCCCATATTGTACAAACAAATTCTAGGGTCACCCCTGGTCCACCTTTATGGCGATATCTCGAAACGGCGTCCACCTATGGAACTAAGGATTACTCCCTTTTAAAATACTCATTAACACCTTTCTTATACCCATATTGTACAAACAAATTCTAGGGTCACCCCTGGTCCACCTTTATGGCGATATCTCGAAACGGCGTCCACCTATGGAACTAAGGATTACTCCCTTTTAAAATACTCATTAACACCTTTCATTTGATACCCATATCGTACAAACGCATTCTAGAGTCAACCCTGATCCACCTTTATGGCTATATCCCTAAATGGCGTCCACCTATAGAAATATGGTCCACTCCCTCATAAAATACTCTTTAATGCCTTTCATTTGATACGCATGTCATACAAACACATTCCAGGGTTTCCCTCGGTTCATTTTCCTACA
>JARSSU010029933.1:0-15679 GCA_029619165.1 Eurosta solidaginis | reverse complement strand
TTCTTTTGCCGGATGGTGCGCAGAAAATAATTCAATTTTAAATTCAAACAAATGCTGTGTTGTGTCTTATTCATAGAGACAACTGCCACATACTTTAATGCGGAGTCATTGGTGTCGTTGTCGTATCGCTGTAGTCGTATACCTATCGTAACCCTATACGATACAATGTGATCGATTAATGGTGCCTTAACCTAAAAATTGTGAAAATTTCACCAAAAATTAGGAAACGCAAAATTGCAAACATATTCCACAAAAAATAAGTCTCTTGTCATAACGTATCCAAAACAATGAATAAAATCTACAAAACGTATTAAATTCACCAACTAAAATATTTTTAGGTATGGATATGGCGAGAAACCAAAAACCAATTGGTTGGCTACGGTACGGTTACGACTTTAGCGTTGCGATATGGCACCAATAATCGATTCACATTGATTCCCATAAGGTTCGTCGCATGATGCAATTACAAGGTGACTGACGTTGGCAGCTTCTCTTTCTAATCCGCCATCTTGAACTCCCACTCTGAAACTCAATTTGCCTCTTTGCGAAACTACTTTTTCATTCAGAGGAAAAATTGTAGTAAAAACCATACAAATCAATTTTCCTGGAAAAGTATGCAAAGACATCACTTTTTTCTCCAATTCTATTTGAGCTGACTTTTCTATAACTCAAATGAATAAAATTTTCTATATATAAAATATTTTATATTAACGAAATTGTTTGAATTTTATATATTTCCGTCGAAAATAGTGGTAAGAATGTTTTTTAATAATCATTCTAATACATGTTTTAACTATTTTATGTTTCTGTTTAACTGCTGTTGCAGGATGCACGTTTCGCAGCTCAATATCAAGGGCTGACTGGCTATGACGAGATAGTGAACCGTTTTGATATTGATTCTCGAATCCTGCGCATATCAAAAGAATGAAAGCATGTGCCTCTGCGTGTCGCGAGTTGGTCGATCTGGCTGCGTTGTTTTCATATGTCTGATGTTTGGGGGCACAGATGAACACAACATTGAAGAACAATGTACACATTTCACCTCATTATTGCGAAACATTCAAACAGAGCGATGAATCACAATATCTCTACCAGAATTATTTCTTTCATGCACACTGCAATAAACATCGCGTGATGTTGCTTCCATCGCATCTTTTCATAATTCCTTAATTCAGTACAAATGTGTTTTATGTAGCAGTTGCCTATGCAGCTCAAAACTCGATCTTCATGAAAAAGTGTTAATGCTCATACAGGTTGTTGTAGCGATAAGGCCACTCCCCGAAGGCCTTGGGAGTGTTATCGAGTTGATGGTCCTTTTCCGGATGCAGATCCGGTACGTTCCGGTACCAAGCCCGATCATCTCGGGAACGATTTGTTATGACCAGATGAGAACTTCTAGGCCATTCTGCCCACCCACATCCATGAGGGTATATTCTAACCTCCTAACGCGCTGGATTATCCTTCGATACACGACCGACCATAAATCTTCCGGAAAACTTCTCTCAATACTCCAAGAGCCATTTTCTCTCGACTGGAACATTGCACTGAATTTCGTCGAAGAAGAATGGGATATAAATCACCCCTCTTATAAGTTTTACTATAAATATGACACCAAGCATCTCTCTACGGCTCTGTAGCGTAGGCAACTGTAAAAGTTTCAATCGGCTGCTATAGGGCGGAAGATTCCGGACGTATCCCAGGTAAATGTTTCAAAGCGAAAATCAAAAATTGTTTTTGGACCGATTCCAGTTTATCACAATGAACTGATAACACGGTTCCAATATGGGCCTCACCAATGATGTAAAGAAAATTTTAGTAACATATGGACCATCGTTTAACAAACGCCAAGGTACCTTTAGCCCTACTTACACAAGATTCAACGTGTGATTCAAGCCTGGGGTCCATTAATACGCCTAGGTCAGAGAAGCTGGTGACTTGGTCAATATGTAATCACCAAGCACGTAAGCATGGGGATGAACGGGCTTACGTGTAAAACACATGAAGTTGTATTTAGATAGGTTTAGTGACATGACGTTCGCTTTACACTATTCTACTAGGTTATTAGATCTGACTGAAAATGTGCTCTACAATCTGTGAGCTCATAGGCATAATAAGTTTGATGTCATCCGCATACATCAACGGCTTAAGTGCTTCAAAAACACTTGGTAGGTGACTACCTGCGGAACACCAGAAGTGACATTAACAAATTAGAACAACTATTTTTAAATATTTCCTGCTTTTATTTGCTTTCTCCCATATAAATAAGAAGAGGTCCAAGAAAGAAAAAACGATGGAAAGCTCAGTTGATCAAGTTTGTACAAGAGTAAGCTATGAGAGACTTTATGAAGCATTGCTAAAATCAGTGTAAATTAAATCATATTCACAATTAAACTTGAAGCTGTTGGATACAAGGTTGCGAACTCGAGCAAATTAGACACAGTCGATCTCCCCTTATAAAAGCCATGTTGTGACAAGTCATCACTGAAGATGCACTATGGCGCTAGTTGCTTAGTGATTATTGACTCGAAAAGCTATGAAACAACTCTCATTTTGGCAATTCCTCTATATTTGTGACACAGGATCTGCTACCACTTTTATAGAGAGGAGTTTAAAAGACTCCTTACACTGCTTGGAAACATCCCTTGTTTCAGGAAGCGTTAAACAGAGAATTAAAGGTTGATAAAGGTATAGAGCACATGTTTTAAGCACAATTGGTGGAATTTGGTCAGGTTCGGCAGAATAGACAACCTTCAGTTTTTCTAGATGCCATAAAACATCTCCGCGCAAATACTAGGGACTGACACTGAATTCAGTGGTAATCCGAAAGCACCGAATTGTTACCTTGTTCACAGATTTGGTAATGCTTGGTTGCCCGGGTATTTGGATCCCCCAAATGAGTACCCGGGTATCTCATTACTCAAGTAAAATGATCACCTACCTCTCGCCATGCGTATTGCAAACTAAAGCAGGCCACTGGTATTTCCATCGTCAGAGCAACGTCATCGAACCTCCTTCCCTCACTGCGTCATCTTATGTTTATGTTTATGTACGTATAGTAATAACTACTATGTAGAATAGCCGCAAGCATTAGTGGAGGAGTTTGGTCTTCATTAAGTTGCCACATACCTTCACAGTTTATTCTTCTTGTAATTAATTTTGCCTTTCGGAACACAAACTAGCGAAATATCTCTGGTTTGCCATGCTACAACAAAATTCACGAACATTAGGTTCACAAAGGCTTGGAAGAAAGGATAGGAAACTATCTTTAAGTGGCGGGCCTGCTTGTTTTATGCAAATTTCGAACGGCAGAAAACTTTTAATAGCAGAACCAGAAGTATATTAGGAGAGCCTGACATAAACGTACTTTAATATAAGAATTATCTTCATGAAGTGTAAAAACGTACTTAGGCGTTGATACAAAAAGTACTGTATTCAATACTATTTCATAAAACGGCCTTTTCTATTCTTCCCCTTTCTCTCATCATTTGTATTGTATGGGAGTTGTCACTACATCAGGCATGCTTAACCAACGAACCGATATCATTTCGTTACGATAATTAACGTTAATAAACGAAACAAAGTCATTTCGTTTCGTTTATTAACGTTAAGAACGTCAAATTAACGAAATGATTTTGTTTCGTTTTCTGCCATATCAAAACGAAATCAAATCGTTTATGTTGATTATTAATTTCAAACTATGCTGGCAAAGCTGATTGATGGCGGAGTCACTAAAGGTGAAAGCAATAGCCAAGCTGATTGCAACTTTTCTATGAATTTTGACAGTACGAACATTTCTCAGAGTATTTTTGACATTACCACCAACGAATTACACAAACAAATTACATGGAGTTTGTGTGTGTATGTCCGCTCGCTGTTACCACCTTACGGCTTCACCATGGCTATAGCATTGCCAGCACAATTCAAACATAAAGTATCACGTTTTTGTTAACGTTTTTAACGTTAACGAAAGCTTTTTCGTTCGGTTAAAACGAATACAATTTATCTTGAATAATTTCTCTACGATAATATTTCAAAGTGTTTTCAACAGAAACGGTGGAAATTTTTTTGATAAACGATTAGCTTAACGTTAAGGTGCATCCCTGCACTACATAGACCACCTTGTCGTTATTACATCATGGGTTCGTCGAATCAGCTGTTGTAAGGTTACCGATACGGTTACCGATAACGCACCAATGTCTGCAGCGTTAGCCGTCATCCAATGAGTTTTACAGCTCCGTATCACGCTCAGTTCTCACGGGAATGCTCTGGATCATTGAGAGACTTGAGAAGCAGAGGCCGTGATATTTTCGCACATGTGAAATGTGATAGGCAGATGTCGGCGCTGTTTTTATTTAACTCATACGGCGAAAGGCTAAGCACGACATCTATTTTTGAAAAAAGTAGTTTGTTATTAAAGGCAGCGTTGCCAAAGTAAAAACAAGCAATTAACAATTATCTGGCTCACAAACTTAACCAGACTTCTATCTGGATTTATCTGGCTCAAATCGTTGTTGTTGCATTTACATGCAAAATTATTTATTAATTATTTTGCCAACGGATGATTACTTTTATCTACAAACTAAATGGTAAATCTCTTAATCGTTGTCAAGAGAGTAAAGACTTGGGTGTAATTTTAACTCCAAACTCTCTTTTTCTAGTCACATTGACTTCATTATTCCAAAATTTGTTGCAATGGTTGGTTCAGTGGTTCTTAGTCAGAAGTGGTGTTCAATATTGCTCAATAATATGGAATCCTTTCTATGAATCTAACTCCCATTAAATTGAGAAAGTTCAAACAATTTTAACAAAAATTGCTTTACGTATGCTTCATTGGCCAGACGGCCTCCCATCATATACCAGCAGGCACAAATTGCTTGGTCTTCAGGCTTTGCATGACAAAAGAACTTTTATCTCACTCATGCTTGCCTATAATGTAATAAACTTTAGCACGAATTGCTCTGATTTACGAATTTGTTCATGGCATATTGTAACGTATTTAGAGCAATTCCTTTTATTTGCAACCTTCTGCTAACGTTGAATCACTAACTGTGAATAAATAAATCCAATATGCAATAATGCAAAATGGTCTGGACCGGGTCTCTCTACAGCTGATTCAAAATCCCTGCCTTGGTCAGAATGTAACTCCATTGGTACACCATACCTTGCAACCCAATTGTTTATAAACACTTCTGCTACTGTTTTCGCTTCTTGATTTGGGATTGGGTATACCTCTGGCCATTTGCTGAAATAATCCATAACAACCAGTACATATTTGTTTCCGCGGTTGCTAGTAGGAAATGGACCTGCGACATCCATGGCGATCCTTTCAAATGGTGCACCTGAAATATACTGCTTCATCTGGCCATGACTTCGTGTTTTGGGCCCTTCGGTCTGTTGCAAACCTCGTAGTTGGCAATCCACTCGGTGATCGACTGACGGTAACCAACCCAATAGAATCTCTGCTTAATTTTCTCGAGCGTCTTCATGATTCCAAGATGACCTCCACTTGGACCGTTATGTAGGTCACTGAGAACATCGGGAATCCTTTTCCTTGGAACTACTATCAGTTTCCTCTTACTTTGACCATCCTCACTCTCCCATACTCGATGCAAGCAACTAGAGTTGGGTCGTTTCGTTCTGAACTTGTTCAATTGACCGGGTCTCTCTACTGAACAAGTGAACTAGATCTTCGATTTCGGTTCTATTTGTTCTTTTAGTTCTTTCTCTCTTCTCGTTCGCGAACATTGTAAATTCATACATACATATGTAGGTAGAATTTCACAGTGTGGCACTGCTACAAAAATATATGTGTGGACTATTTATGAAAAACATCTTTTGTAAGAAAACTAATTATAAAATTTATTAAACTTGAAAAGTTCATATTTACAATTTGTGTCTGTACTCTTTCAACTTCCTGGATCTTCCGAAATGTGTAACTTTTTTTGAAGTTATATATACATAGTATATATATTAACTTATTTATTCATAACACATTTAAATATACCTACACAAAGCATAGCTGCATACACACCCCCACCTATACTTGTTGACTTTTTTCGTGGGTGTGAGCAGCAGTGAACAAATTGGCTTGAAAAAAAGGAACAGATGAACAAAAGAACAACTTGTTCGTTCATCAGAAAAAGAACGAAAGAACCGAATCTCTGAAATGAACGAAAAAGAATAACTCTACAAGCAAGCGGATATCAACTCTAAGCTGTTCCACTGTGCCCAATATGACTTCGCAATGGGACTCTCTGCTGACATCTCCTCTCTATTTGGTCTTTCGTTTCTTCGAGCCGTTGCATAACATGTGACAGATCTGTATCTTGTAGCTGACACTTCCTTAGTTGATCCTTGTCCCATTCATCCGTACACGTTATAGTCATTAGCCGGACATCTACATGGTCTTCGTGACATTGCATCGGTATTCCCATAGGTACTACCTTTCCGATGCTCATTGGAAAAGTCATAGCTTTGTAGCCGCTCGATCCACCGTGCCAATTGTCCTTCCGGATTACGGAACTGCAGAAGCCATTTCAATGCTGCGTGATCTGTCCTGACGCAGAATCGCTGGCCGTAGAGGTATTTGTGAAAATGTTTAATGCACTCTACCTATGCCAACAGCTCTCTCCGTGTAACGCAGTAGTTCCTCTCTGGTTTTCAAATTGAACGGCTGTAATATGCAATTACCTTCTCGTGTCCATCAACCAGTTGTGACAAAACGCCTCCTATAGCATATCCGCTCGCATCTGTATCTAGAATAAACGTTGCTCCTGGAATCGGATATGCTAACATTGAGGCAGTGCACAAAAGCTCTTTCAATGTTTGGAAAGCCACTTCTTGCTAGTTCTTCCATTCAAAAGCTTTATTTTTTCTTGTAAGCTCATGGAGGCTATGGGCTACGCTGGAAGGGTTTGGTACAAACCGGCGGTAATATGTGCATAGCCCAAGGAAACTTCTTAATTCATGCAAGCTCTGTGGTCTTCGCCAATCCTTTACAGCTTCTATCTTTTCATTCGCAGTGCAGATGCCCTCTGTCGTTACCTTGTGACCAAATAGTTTACTTCCTTTTTGAACAGCGAACACTTTTTGGGTTTAGTTTTAGACCAGCGCCAGCTTTTCTCTGGAAAACTTCCTCTTAGTTTTTATGATGTTCCTCAAAGATCTTGCCTAATACGATGATGTCGTCCAAGTACACCAAGCATGTTTTCCAATGTAGTCCTTTCAATACCTGATCCATGAGTCTCTCGAAAGTAGCTGGTGCATTACATAGTCCAAAGAGCATTACTGTAAATTACCAAAGACCATCACCGACACTGAAGGCTGTTTTCTCTTTGTCTTCCTCCTTTACTTCCACTTGCCTGTAGCCGCTTTTTAACTCCAGTGTGGAAAACCATTTCGTTCCAGATAGCGCGTCCAGAGTATCGTCAATTCTTGGTAATGGGTAGCTATCTTTTTTAGTAACGTCGTTCAACTTTCGATAGTCCACGCGAAACCTCATTTTTCCATCCTTCTACTTCACAAGTACCACAGGTGAGCTCCATGGACTAGCAGATGGTTCGATGACGCCGCTGTCGCTCATTTCTTGTACGATTTGACTCACAACTTTCCGCATCGCCAGTGGAACACTACGAGGAGTTTGACGGATCGGCCTCGCATCTCCAGTGTCAATTTGATGTTTCACAACGTTGGTGCGGCCTGGTTTGGAGCCATCTTGGTGAAATATGTTGGCGTAATTTAGGAGCAGTGGTTTTGCCTTACTCTGTATAGGCTTCCTCTAGTCCCTCCTCACATGCCGTGATGTCATTTGAAAGATCAGTATTACTAGATGAAACACATTCCTTGAGCTGTTTACAGTTAATAACTACTTCAGCCTCTTGGCATCTTCTCAAAATAGCTCCTTGGGCCAGTTTGAGTGGTGACTTGAACTCATTGAGTACTCTTACCGGAATACGTCCATCTTGTTTTGTCATAGCCAGGGT
The DNA here is from genome assembly GCA_029619165.1 of Eurosta solidaginis. Classification (NCBI taxonomy): domain Eukaryota; kingdom Metazoa; phylum Arthropoda; class Insecta; order Diptera; family Tephritidae; genus Eurosta; species Eurosta solidaginis. Next base: position 7,697 of record JARSSU010029933.1, on the reverse strand, counting down.
TTTTCCCTATAAGTATGTTCGGCGTTGATTTGTTTGCTGCCTCGACAACGCACAATTTGTTTGTCCCACAATCTCCATCACCTTTGCCCAGATGACTGCTTCAGATTTTGGTGGTATTTGCTGACTCTCTTCCACCAGCACTTGTTTACTGCTGTAGACTCTCTCGTAGCCGAAATTAGTGGCACATCCATGTTCTTATATCGCATCGTCTTGCTTTGCATATCGATTTGATGCCTTGGTCGATTAAGAAGTCCACTCCAATTATGATTTCATCAACAATCTCTGCCACTATAAAATTGTGTAGTACCGTGACGTTCCCAATTGCTACTTCACATGCTACTTCTCCAATTACCTGGGTGTCCTCTCCCGTGGCTGTACGTAATCTTGCTCCAAGCAATAGTCTTATCTTCTTGTTGACTAAATCTGATCGAATGATTGAATGAGATGAACCCGTATCTACAGTCAGTAAACGTTCCTTTCCATCCACATGTCCTCCGACAGTAAGATTACTTGACCTTATTCCAATTTGCGAGATAGAGATTATGGGGCATTCAATTAAGGGAGCCAGCTGTCGCAGCTGACTCGCTTTAGTTTAACGATTGAGTGGACTTGGAGATTTGCTCATCTCCTTCAGCTCTGCGTTTACGGCCACCCACATTATTGGAACTATTGGGATTGGTACCGCAATAACGTTCAATGTGCCCTGGCTTTCCTCATTTAAAGCATTTGACGGCACCATCGTTTTTCTGCTGCGTTCCTTTTAATGCTTCCAAAATTGTGTCTACCCAGTCTGGCCTTTCCACTTCTACGCGATGAACTTTGTATGCGGGCTTACTCAAAAGTGAGGCAGTTTCCTGAGTTAGTGCATGGGATATTCAGCAAATGTTTACTGCGGGCCTGCGTATGTAGCTCGCTTTGTTTCGACGTCCCGTATGCCATTTATAAAACTCTGAATCTTTACCCTTTCAGTGTATTCCACACGTACGTCTGCAGTTGCAAGATGAGCCAATCTTTCAATGTCTGAAGCAAATTCCTGCAAAGTCTCGTTAGATTTTTGGTAGCGGTTTTGCAATTATATTTGGTAGATTTGTTTCCTGTGTTCGCTTCCGTAACGTCGTTCTACAGCAGCCATCAATGCTTCATAGTTGTTCCGCTCTCCTTCCGAAATCGTCTGTAGGATTTCGGCTGCTGGCCCCTTCAATGTTACGAATAGAGCTGCAACTTTATCTTCAGCATTCCAGTTGTTCACTGTTGCGGTCTTCTCAAACTAAGGCTTAAACACCTGGAAAGGAACAGAACCGTCATAAGATGGTGTTTTTACCTTTGGATTACTCGCTGAAACTGCTGGGCGATTTAGTTGGAAATACTCCATACGAACTTTTAAATCATCGAGTTCTGCCTTAAATTGAGCGATTTTTGTATCCTGCGCTTCCAGCTTTGATGTTACCCATTGCTTCCTGTGCTTCTAACTGCGAAGACATTTGTGTCACCTGCAATGATAAGCGCTCATCTTTTTCTTCCATTTTGGATGTTATGCGTGTCTCCTGCGATTCCAGTTGGTAAGCCATATATGTCTTCTGTTCTTCCCGTTGAGTTTCCATCTTGGATGTAATCTGTGTCGACATTTCTGACATACGCGCTTCTTGTGCTTCAATCTTCGATGTTATACACTTGCTATATCCTTGTTGTTTTCAAAATCTTCGGAATTTATTCAACAATTCCTCTTCTGACACTTATTGTAACAAATTTAGTGCAATTTCTCTTATTTGCAACCTTCTGCTAACGTTCGAATCACTAAACTGTTGAATAAATAGCTCCAATATTCAATAATGCAAAATGGACTTTATTAGACTACCTTCACAATAACACTTCTACTTGTTGTTGTTGTTGTTGTAGCAATGCTCGCCCCACCTAATAGCCGCGACCGATCACAAATTGTCATCAATATCCTCTAACGGGAGTCCAAGGAAACTTGCCGTTTCAACAGGGGTGGACCATAAGGAAAGGGGTGTTAGAAGCGTTGGTTCCACATTACAATTGAAGAGATGGTTGGTGTCATGTGGGGACACATTGCAAGCGGGGCATACATTTTGTATGTCAGGGTTGATTCTGGATAGGTAAGAGTTTAACCTGTTACAGTATCCAGAACGAAGTTGAGCAAGAGTGACACGCGTTTCCCTGGGGAGTATGCGTTCCTCTTCCGAGAGTTCTGGATATTTTTCTTCAAGTACTGGATTCACCGGGCAATTCCCGACATAAAGGTCCGACGCCTGTCTATGGAGTTCACCAAGGACCTGCTTGTGTTTTTTCGCTTCATACGGCTGGGTTCTCAGGTGCCGTATTTCCTCAAAATGCTTACGGAGATGACTCCTTAGGCCCCTAGGCGGTGCTGGTTCGTCAATCAGATGTCTGTTGGGATGCCCAGGTTTCTGGGTATTCAACTGAAACTGTTTGGTCAGCATCTCATTTCTCTCCCTGATGGGGAGTATTCTCACCTCATTATGCAGATGGTGTTCTGGGGACATAAGAAGACAGCCCGTGGCGATTCTGAGAGCAGTATTTTGGCAGGCCTGTAGTTTCTTCCAGTGTGTAGTTTTTAGGCTTGGCGACCATATGGGTGACGCGTAGCACGTAATCGGCTGGCTAATTGCTTTGTATGTGGTCATGAGCGTTTCTTTATCTTTTCCCCAGGTACTGCCAGCAAGGGATTTGAGGATTTTATAAACACTTCTACTTCTCAACAGATAGCGTGCTTAAATCAAAATGATTCGTGGTGCCTCAGCTGGTGCTGCTTTTATGCTCTTTGGTTTCCTCGTTGACATATTTCTAGGCGTTTCTATTTATAGAATTTGCAACTTGTTTACTAGCTATAAAATTACCAGCTATAATTACACATGCACGTTATAACTTCTCATATGCGCGTGTATATGTGAGTGATACTTCCACCGATGATTGCCTACTTTTGGGAGTATCTCGGATATATGCATGTGTTTGTGCGTTCCTGTTGTTGTTGTTGTTGTTGTAGCGATTAGTTACTCCCCGAAAGCTTTGGGGAGTGTTATCGATGTGATGGTCCTTTGTCGGATACAGATCCGATACGCCCCGGTAACACAGCACCATTAAGGTGCTGGCCCGACCATCTCGGGAACGATTTATATGGCCACATTAAACCTTCAGGCCATTCTCCCTCCCCACCCCCAAGTTCCATGAGGAGCTTGGGATCGCCAGAGCCTCGTCTGTTAGTGAAACGGGATTCGCCGCTCGAAGGTGAGGGGTTGGAGAAGCTATATATTGCGCTACACAACCCCTTGAATCCCCCTGCGTTCCTCTCCGCTGCTTGTATGGATATATGTGAAGACATAATGATTGATTTGTTTATGTGCATATAAATCACTGCTTAGTATCTCTAAAATCATTGTGTTGCATTTACATGCAAAATTATTTATCTGGCTCAAAAAACTGCTTATGTGACGGGGCTTTAATGGTTTTTAACGAACCTCGCAAACATCTGGCATTTCAGCAACATCAAGTTAGGTGCGATGCACTGATCCACATTCCACATCGCAATAACATCGCTATTGACATGGCTATTGATATCAATTTTATTCTTCCATGTTGTCAAATTGTTTGGTTAAGTAAAGAAAATTTCTTTATAATAAATACTTAAAGTAAAAGTTTGAAGCTTAAAATTGACGTCCAGAGATGGGAGTGCCAGCATTTTTTAGATGGCTAAGTAAGAAGTACGCTTGTGTGATTGTAGATTGCGTGGAAAACAAATCAACGGATCCAAATACTGGGCAAGCAATCTATGAAGATGCCACTTTACCTAACCCCAATGGTATCGAATTTGATAATTTATATCTGGATATGAATGGTATTATACATCCATGCACACATCCTGAAGATAAACCGGCACCTAAAAATGAAGATGAAATGATGGTGGCTATATTTGAATGTATTGATCGACTATTTGGTATAGTACGTCCGCGTAAATTGTTATATATGGCTATTGATGGAGTTGCACCAAGAGCTAAAATGAATCAACAACGATCAAGACGCTTTCGTGCAGCTAAAGAAGCAATCGAAAAACGTCTTGAGATGGAAAAGATAAGAAGCGATCTCTTAGCGAAGGGATGTATTTTGCCACCAGAAAAAGAGGAAGGTGAACATTTCGATTCAAATTGTATAACGCCAGGAACACCATTCATGGATCGACTTAGCAAGTGTTTACATTATTATATACATGATCGTTTGAATACAAATCCAGCGTGGAAAGGCATAAAAATTGTTTTGTCGGATGCTAATGTACCCGGTGAAGGTGAACATAAAATAATGGATTACATACGAAAGCAAAGAGCACAACCCGATCATGATCCCAATACACAACATGTTTTATGTGGTGCGGATGCAGATTTAATTATGTTAGGATTAGCCACACATGAACCAAATTTTACCATTATACGTGAAGAGTTTTTACCAAATAAACCACGTCCTTGTGATATATGCAAGCAATATGGACATGAAATGCAAAAATGTGAAGGCCTCGGTAATCCAAGTGGTTCAAACGACGAAAGCTTCAAACCCGATGTGCCTATTAATGCTGAAGTAAGGTTTATATTTGTAAGATTGAGTGTTTTAAGAGAATATCTCAAAAAAACTTTAGAAATGCCAAATCTGCCATTTCAGTATGACTTTGAGCGGGCTTTAGATGATTGGGTTTTTATGTGCTTTTTTGTTGGTAATGATTTCTTACCACATCTGCCAAGTCTTGAAATACGTGAAGGTGCTGTCGATCGTTTGGTAGAATTGTATAAAAAATGTGTTTACAAAACTGGCGGCTTTTTAACAAATTCTGGTGACGTAAATCTACAGCGTGTGCAAATGATTTTGACTGATTTGGGGAATCTCGAAGATAATATATTTAAAGAAAGACAACGGCGTGAAGTTCAATTTAAAGCAAGACAGAAGCGTGAGAAGCAAAGAGATTTTAGATCTGATATTATGGCTTTGTCGAAGTTTTTCCAACCCACTGCTCCGAATAGGGGTGAAAGAGGTGGCGCCGGTGGAAGTAATAGGGGAGGAGGAGGACAACAACAATTTAATTACAAAGAAGAGGCTAAGAAATTCCGTGCAATGAATGATAGAGGTGGTGGCGGAGGTGCCGGTGTCAAACGCACAGCTGCACAAGCTGGACTAGATTCAGACGAAGAAGAAGATAATGATGAAGTACGTTTGTATGAGGCTGGGTTTAAAGACCGTTATTATGAATCTAAATTTGATGTTGGTGCCAACAATCTAGGTTTTCGTTACTCTGTCGCACTACAATATGTCCGTGGCCTTTGTTGGGTACTTAAGTACTATTATCAAGGCTGTGCTTCATGGGATTGGTATTTCCCCTATCATTATGCGCCATTCGCATCTGATTTTGTTAACATAACTGGATTATCGACACACTTTGAAAAAGGTACAAAACCATTCAATCCATTAGAACAGTTAATGGGTGTTTTTCCTGCTGCCAGCTCATCGCATGTGCCAAAACCATGGGCAAACCTAATGTCTGATCCAGATTCACCTATTATTGATTTTTATCCGGAAGATTTTAAAATTGATTTAAATGGTAAAAAATTTGCTTGGCAAGGTGTAGCTCTATTACCATTTGTTGATGAACGCAGACTATTCAAAGCATTAGCTTCTTATTATGGCATGTTAACCGATGAGGAAATACGTCGTAATAAGCGTGGAGATAATCGGTTATATTTTGGTAATTTACATCCAAAATATGATTGGGTAAGGCATCAATTGAAGACTTTTACCACTATGGAGATAAAGTTGAAAGTGGTATTTGAAGGCATGGGTGGTAGCATTTTAAAAGCAGAAGATAATGTAAAAATCTCGGGCACACTTCGTTCACCAATAAATGGTTTGTCCAATATAACTGGTAATGAAGTTATTACAGTACGCTTCTTAGATCCACAATATGATGGTGATTTTATATTCCCCGCTAAACGTTTGAAAAACGCAATTGATCCACCAAATGTATCTGAACGCTAAATCAGAAAGCAATAGTAGACCAATTATGGGTTTCAATAGAAACTTGCCCACCGCGCATTTAAATATTAGTGGGCATAGAATGGTGCAAGCGAGTCTTGGCCTACATACACATAGTATGGGTGGTAATAATCAACATCAACAACGCGCTCATCCTCGTGGACCAAATTCTCAACAAAATTTTCAAGCAAGATCTGGATATAACAACCAATTTCAAAACAATAATCAATTCCAAAATAATAACCAGTTCCGAAACAACTTTCAGCAAAATTTTGGAAATAATTACTCTGGGAATAGTGTTGGAAATAATTACGGTGGGGATAGTGGTCGTCAACAAAATAATTATCGTAACAATCAACAAAAGAATCAACATAGAGGAGCTGGACACAGCAATAGGAATCAACGTTATAATCCATATGGACAACAGCAACGTAATAGATATTAGATTAAGTTTTTTCATTAGCGACCATTCATAAGTATGCTTATCAATATTTTATAGATGAGTTGTCTTTTATGGAATAAGTAATTGTAAGTAATGCAGTTAGTGTACATATAATGGTTATGTACAAAAAAAATATATATATTTCAAATAAATATATACATTTTAATAATGCGGATGATAACTTTCGTTTGACCCCAAGCTAAACAAAAATGTGTTTTCTTGTTGTTGTTGTAGCGATATGACACTATACGAAGGTTTTGGAGTGGATATAGATCCAGTACGTTCTGGTAACAAGCATCATTAGGTATGATCCCAACCATCTCGTGAACTATTTAATATGACCGTATTGAAACTTCTAGGCCATCTCACCCTCTAGCTCAATGGAGGAACTTGGGGTCGTCAGAGTCTGAAGAAGCAGGATTATTCACGGGTAGGTGAGGTTGACTATTGTGTGCGAAAGCTATAAATTGCTGTTGTAGCGATAAACTTCGCTGGCATCATTAAAAGGGTTGCCCTACACAAACCCTTTAATCATTTAGGTATTCAGCCCAATTCTAAACGAAAATTCCGTGCGAGTTTTTTCCCTTCTCCCATTCCTCATATTCTAAATAAAATTTTCTGGTGAGTTTTTTCACTTCTCCCCTTTCTCATATTCTGAACAATGTTCGAAAAAGCGGAAACCGGTAATGGGAGAAAAGTAGGTATTCACCCCTATTCTGCATTTCGATTACGTTCCCGTTCTACGCTCCGCTTCAATCGAAGTTTGGTATTCTGCATTACCACGGAATCGTAAAGAGAAGAGGAAGAGCAAATGATTTTTCGAAATCAGCTGTTGGTACGGAATGTCTGAACATTGGAACAAAATAAATTAAAGAAAATTTGTAAAAAACACTGAAAAATGTTTATATTTTATTATCCACGCCATTTTGTACAAAATATATTTTATTATCCACGCCATTTTGTACAAAAAAAAGCAATAGAATATATTGCCGCAGTGTTATATTTTTTGAGTAAAGTGCCTTCATAATTGTAAGTGTGTTTTTGTCGTTCTTTTGGCCAATTCCCTGCCGTGGCCACCGAGTTTTGTTAAAACGGATTCCTGCACGAATATAGTTGACATTTTCTGAATTTTAAAGGATGCTAATTTCATTGCACTGGCCTAAAGTAGAATATAAAGGTTTTTCTTTCTTTCCGCAAGGATTGTGTA
>JARSSU010029932.1:0-22523 GCA_029619165.1 Eurosta solidaginis | reverse complement strand
CTGTGTTTTGTACACTTATGAGTTTAAAAATAAAATAAAAATGACTATAGTCTTTTTTCGTATTTTCTCTTGGGTAAAATTTAAGAAATAATAAAAAAGACAAAGTGCAATACTATCAGAGTGAAGGTTGGATAAATTAAATGATACCAATCAAATCATAATTTCTGCACAACGAACATACATAACACAAACATAAATCAGAGAGTGATAATACTTAATATGCCGTGCAACTGCGGTCAAAAAGTAAATCGTGAGAATCCAAAAGTGCAGTGCAATGGATGTAAAGAGTTTTTTCACCTTGAATGTGTAGGTTTGGATTTTCTGCTCACTTCAGGAAAGCCTTTTTCTGCAAAGCCTGCTCAGCTGAGAGGCGCTCATCTATACGTTCGCAGCCCCTGTCAACTCTGCCGCTTAAAACAATAATATATCTGATGTCAGTGAAGATGTGCATAATCCGAAGCATCAAATTGCTTTTCTTGCTAATGAGCTTAGTAAAGTAAGGCAAGAGAATGAACACATTCTGTTACGTGTCAATGCATTGCATGAATACAACAAAAATCTACTGCTGAAATCTGATGATCTTATTGCCGAAGTTCGCTCTTTGCGCTCTCAGGTTGATGCTAAGATTCCGCTCTCTCAACACTAACTATTGAGGTTAAAATCTTAGTAGCATTGTTGCTAAATTAGCTATTAACCTACCAAAGCAGCCTACAACCGCTGAAATTATTTCTGCGAATGCTGAGAGTGTAAAGCCAATAAATTCAAAAATAAAGGAAAACATAATTGCAAATGAGTCAGAACCTCAAATGAGCACAAATGACGACGTTACTATTTTGCCTTCCCCTTCTGTCCATGATGTACCTATTGATAGTGAAATGACGGCAACGTCCCAATCTAAAGTGCGTAATGCTGCAAGCACTAAAAATGTTAAGCGTAAGCTAGCAGTGACACCTCATGCTGCGTCGCAAGCCTCTGCTACGCCTACATTTGCAACTGTTGCTAAATCTGCTGTTGCTTCGGTAAACGTACCAGCATCCACAGTGCGCCAAGTAACCCAGCGGGAAATTCAAGTAAAAAGTACTCGAAGGAAATTAGTAAGCCCATTGTTATTGGTAATTGTAATACCAGCGAGTTAAAAGTAGTTCCAGTTTTCAAGTTTCTGCATATTTCGTCATTTCGCCTACTATTAAGGAATCTGATATATTATCGTATGTTTCAAGTCATGCTAAATTGAACCCAATTTATTGATATGTCATACATTGGTAAAGAAAGACATTCCCATAGATAGCCTAACCAAAGTCAATTTCAAGTTGGGTGTTTCGGAATGTTCATTTGATAACGTGCTTAATCCAGCTATATGGCCTGAATTTGTGAAATTCGTCCGTTTCGTTTTTTCACCAAGAAGGTGTACCAACACAACAACGATAACCAGTTCCGTTAATAACAATCCTGCCAAAAAATTAAAATATATTATCAAATGTTTCTGGGTTTGAGAACCAAATCTAAGCTGCTTTATGCCTTGAGCTCGCACCTGGACTATGATATTTTTGTTCTCGTTGAGACGTGGCTAAACGAGAGTTTCTTTGATAATGAATATTTCGATTCGAATTTATACAATGTGTTTTCGAAAGGACCGTGATTATATTAAAACTGGTCACAGTAGAGGCGGAGGTGTTCTTATAGCAGTTAATCGGAAATTTCGCTCGTCACTCGTGACATTAAAGAATGATGATACATTATTGGATGAGCTCTGCGTGGCAGTAAACGGCGTTTCAAACATTTAATCTGCGCTTCTTATATACCTCCGACAAGCAACGATATGCTATACCGAGCACATGTAGACAATATTTTAGCAGTAGCATCTAGTCATAATAATGATAGTATCTGTGTCATGGGTGACTTCAACTTGGGAAATATTGTTTGGTCTTATATTGATGATAGTAATGAGCTATATGCAAATAACGTAAATAGTATATCTGAATCCTACTTGGTTGATAACTTATCCAGTTGCGGCCTTTCTCAGATAAATGGTTTTCGAAATCGGCTTTCTCGCATTTTAGACTTAATTTTTGTCAACGATAATGTACATTTTTCTTTTTTTGAATGCCTTGATCCTTTATCTACTCCTGGTATTCATCATATACCATTCGTTTTAAAGGTCGAATTCTATGAGTTTAATTCGGTTCATTATGATGAACAGTTACTAATTTCTGCTTCAGTCGAATGGATGCCGATATGGTTAACCTTGTAGTTGATGCCATTGATTGGAATTCAATATTTTTCAACGTTGATGTTGCCAACTGCTTTGAAATCTTTAAATATAAGTTAGGTGAGATCTGCGTTAAGCACATCCCAATCCTTAAGAAACCCAGATATAAAATACCTTGGTATACAAAACGATTGTTAAAAGTTAAGAATTTAGAAACAAATATTTCAAGAAGTTTAAATTGTCCAAATCTGTTATATACAAAGAGAAATTTCTGTTTTATTCAAGTAAATTTAAATCCATGAACAGGGACTTGAAACGTAATTATACTCGTAAGTTCGAATCGGATATAAAGCAAAACTCGAAATCATTTTGGAGATATGTCAATTCCAGAAAATCGTGTTCGAGTATACCTTCTGTTGTCTATCTCAATGAGACCAAAGCGCACTCCACTATTGAAGCTGTTAATCTCTTTGCTGATTTCTTCAAGTCAAACTTCGAGCTGGCAGTGACTTTGATCAGGTGTGTTACACGAACATAAATTCCCCAATAAATTTTGGATCGCTAGTCCTAACGCTCGCTGATATAGAAGAAGGAATCCGACAACTGAATATTTCTACTAAAACTGATGTGGATGGGTTGTCTTCATACCTATTAAAAAATGTTCTGCCCTTGCTTCCCCATTGTTAGTTCTGTTCAATAAATCACTTGAGCGAGGAGTGTTTATTGATGCGTGGAAAGTCAGTTCTATCACTCCAGTGTTTAAAAGTGGTAATAAGAACAATATTGCGAATTATCGGCCAATTTCAAAGATATCCTCAGTCTCAAAACTATTTGAGGCTATAGTTAAAAACAAAATTTATTTTACGGTAAATCACTTGATCTCCGCTCAACAACACGGTTTTGTTAAAGGTCGCTCAACAGTCTCAAACCTCGCCGGATTTTCGGAATACTGCATTTCTGCGTTTCAAAATCGCCTACAAGTTGATTCAGTTTACACTGACTTTTCAAAAGCTTTTGACAAGGTGAACCACACAATTTTATTATTGAAATGACAGCTCTAGGATTTCATTCCACTCTTTTAAATGGCTTGAATCCTTTCTCTCCTCTCGTAAATGTGTGGTTAGGGTTGATGAGGCATCATCTGATCCTTTCATTGCGACTTCTGGGGTTCCACAGGGTAGCATACTGGGCCCGCTTCTCTCGTAATTTTTCATCAATAATATAACCAGCTGTTTCAATTACGCAAATTTTCTGTTGTACGCTGATGATCTTAAGATTTTTCGACAATTACGAGCAATGAAGACATGGTAAGGCTACAATCTGATATAGATAATGTTGCCGACTGGTGTAAACGTAATAAGTTGAATCTTAATATAAAAAGGTGCTCACATGTTTGCTACTCAAAGTCTCGCTGTCCGTTACCCACATGGTGTAAAATCGATGGTCTTCGATTATCCACTTTAAGTGAAATTACTGATCTTGGTGTTGTATTCGATTGTAAATTTCTGTTTCAAACCCATTTGAATTACGTAATAGCGAAGGTATATTCAACACCTGCCTTCATCAAACGATTTAGCTCTGATTTTACCGATCCTTACACATTAAAATTGCTATACACCTCTCTTGTGCGGTCTAAATTAGAATACGCCGTCTTTATCTGGAGGCCATTCTATAATTGTCACATTACCAGGCTTGAACGTGTGCAAAAAGTTTTTGTTCGCTTTGCCCTACGGTCGTTGCATTTCAATGACCCGATTCCTTCTACAGTGGTCGCTGTTTGCTCATAAGCCTAAAATCGTTAAACAGCAGACGTTCTATTCTGTCTCTCACCTTTGTTTTTGACTTGATAAGTGGAGCGATTGACTGCCCATTTCTGCTGGCCAGAATTTGTTTCAACATCCCTCAGAGGAGTCTACGCAATCACGATACTTTCTGGCTGGACACGGTTAGAACAAATTAGGCGTCTAATGCTCCAATTTCAAGAGCTTTAAAAGAGTTTAATATGCTATCAAATCCTGTGAGTCTGGACTTTTCCTCCACAAAACATATGTTTAAATCGATATTAAATGACTTATGTACGTAAACTTTTAGGTACTTTTAGTTTTTATGATTAAATAACTGTGTGTCTATTTTTTTTCTTGTAATCTGTATGAAAATGTTCACATTTTCTAGATTAAGACGAGATAAATAAATAAATAAATAGTTATCGATATGTTATTAAACTGTAATCAGTGATTTGTCGAAAAATAATAGTTTCCAAAATGTGTTGATTTGCTTTCGAAAAGTTATCCATTTATTATGAAAAACAAAAACAATTTTTGATTGAAAAGTGATCAATTTTTAGTCGGTGTTTTATCGATTTCACATCGGAATGGTTTCCTTTTTTTGCTACGTGCTATCGATTTTTTAACTGCGATGCATTGGTTTGTTATAATAAAATTTGAATATAGAACAGCGATGACACATTTGTAACTTATTGATAAGAAGCCTATAAGAAATTTATAAAAACAATTGACTCTTCGATAACAAACCGATAACTCAACGATAAAAGTTCACTAGCGTTAATAAGCCGAGAATAGAAAACATGTCAGGATCGATTGTACCCGATAAGAAGCTCACAAAACTCTGCTAAAAAACCCGAAAATATTTGAAAACGTTATTTCACTTTTGATTTAACCTTAAGGCTATCGGCGAGCTCTTGTTAATTTAAAAATATTATTTTTCTAAACCTACACCTGTACATTTACTCATCGAGCTTCGCGAGTGCTTGGAAATCTCTAAGTTATGTTTTCTATCTCTTCGGCAGGTCTGCTCGCCTTTTCTGGCACCCACTTTTTATACCTTTATTCGAAATAAAGTGGCAGATTAACTTTGATTCGATGTTCGAAAATTGCATGTCCTGGAAACCAGCATTGTGGGAATCATCCCCGAAAACTTACGTCAACTAACTAGGTTACACCATATCGAACCTCTCAATTAGAATCCCAGATAAGCACGTATAGGGATATCGCAAATAACCTAAGCCCAGAGTGCATGGCCATCATCACGGATGGCACTAAGCTCAATGGTAACAGAGGATCTTTCACTCTCCCTAAGCATTGGGCTGCCAAGCAACTGTAGCGTCTTCCAGGCGGAATTAAGTGCCATAATGGAGGCCTCCCATTGGCTGTTATCTAATAATCCCAAATCTGTGGCAATTTACTCTGACAGTAAATTGGCAACAAAAGTCCTCCAAGGCAGCAGCATTTCATCGAACTTAGCAATTGAATGCAGACAGACTGAAAACGAACTTCTATCGCGGTGTGAAAAAGCTATTGTATGGGTTCCTGGTCACAGCGGTTTACCCGGGAACTGTGCTGCTGGTGAACTAGCGAGGAAGGGTACTGAACAGAAAATTTAAAATTTGCTACCGTGATACCGCTGTTAAAAAGGGAGATGAAAAAGACAAGAATAATTACAGGCCTATATCTTTGCTATCCTTAATTTCAAAAATCTTTGAAAAGGCAGTTAAAGCTAGGATGTTAACTTATCTCAACAAAATTAAATTTTTTAGTCCCAAGCAATTTGGTTTTATGTCAGGGCTCTCAAACGAAGATCCTCTTTTAGACTTTTCTTCCTTTATATATAAGACAATTGACGAAAAATTGTGTTGCGCTATTCTGTTTTTGTAGACATTACAAAAGCATTTGATATGGTAGATCATAATAGTCTACTGAGTAAGCTTAGCTCCGCTAGTTTTCGTGAAAACATTTTTAGTTGGTTTAAGTCATACCTAACGAATAGAGTTCAGAAAGTTAAAGTCGTAAATAATCAAAGTGAACCCATACCTATTACCTTAGGGGTGCCACAAGGCTCGGTTCTTGGACCAATCTTGTTTCTAATATACATTAACTCAATATTCTCGTTGTCATTTGTTGGTAAAGTAACGGCATTTGCAGATGACCTTGCCATTGCATATTGATCTACAAATGAATTTAATCTTTTGCTGATATGCATCACGATGTTTTTATGCTGAGGTCTTGGTTTCCTAGTCACAAACTCGTGGTAAGCAACAAGACAAAGTTAATATATTTTAATCAATGCGGCAAGGAGTTACCGAGGATGTTTTCTTTCACGTCTCTAACTGTATGCGGTTTCGTATATGTTCAAGTAATTGTACTCATCAATATTCTGCCAACACCTTTGATGAGACAAAAGTTGTGACAGTAATTGCTTTAACATTGATTTAGTCCCTAATTTTAAATACTTGGGAGTTATTTTCGACCAAGGCCTAAGTTGGTTATCACTATTTTTGCTTTGAATTCGTACATGTTGTCAGCGGTTCGTTCCTTCTTTAACCTAAAAAGGCTCTGCTCAAATCGAGTGTTAGCATTAATATGTCATGGGCTAGTTCACTCAAAATTACAATATGGAATCAGTTGCTGGGGTGGAGCGTATGCTAGTAAGTTTAATGCGATTCTAGTCCTACAGAGGGTCCTTTTTCCGGGCCACTGCCTGATGGGAATACACGGTGAACGCTTGGGAATTCCAACTACGATTTTTGTCGGAGTTTCAGGGATGAAGGGGAGGTAGAAAGCATTACGTAATTCCTCTGTTGATACCCTGCCCTGGCCAGGATAAGTTTGGAATATCTGAATAAGCATTTCATCGACTGATTAGCAGAATTCGGCTCTGAGGAAATCGAAAACATTCTACGCTACTATCAGAAAAACAACTCAAATTCTAACACATCTAAAGGACGAAGTTCTATAACCTATATAGTGGTATCACAATAAGCCAGCCGACTTAGATGTGCCCCTCACATTTTTGGAGGCCAGCCACTTTAACCTAAATCTAAACCTAAGGAAGATGATAAATAAAAAATAAATGTAAGGCGCGATAACCTCCGAAGAGATCTAAGGCCGAGCTTCTCTTCCAATTTTCGTCGTGCTCCTCTTGATTTTCCCTACAAATTGGCCGGACGGGACCTACATGTTTTAAGCCGACTCCGAACGGCATCTGCAAGGCAGATGGGTTTTCACTGAGAGCTTTTTATGACAGAAATACACCCGGAGCGCTTGCCAAACACTGCCGAGGGGCGACCCCCTTAGAAAAATTTTCTTCTAATTTAAAAACCTTATTTCTAAAATTTTGATGTTGCGCTGCCCGGGGTGCGAACCCAGTGCATACGGTGTGGTAGGCGGAGCACGCTACCGTCACACCACGGTGGCCGCAAGGAAGATGATATGTATACTAAAATGATTACGATGACGAGCTCAGTAGATTAAGCTATCTCCGTAGGTCTGTCTGTTGGTCTGTTCGTATGTCCATATGTGTGTCTGTTTGAATGCATATAATATATCCTATATATCAAATTCCGGCCAAGAAAGTGTTTCTGTCGGAAACCACCTATGGAAGCAGGGGTAAAGGGCGGCCCCCACTCTGCTGAAAGGACCAGGTGGTAAACGATTTAAACTCCCTCTGTGTGACCAATTGGGGCCGGTTGGCAGAGAGAAGGAAAGACTGGCGCGCCTTGTTGGACGGCCATAACCGTTTACGGTTAAGCGCCAATTAAGTAAGAAGTATGTAATACATCAAATTGTTCGGATTAGATTCTTCTTGTTATAAACTTAAGGAAGATGATATGTGTACTAAAATGATTACGATGACGAGCTGAATAGATTTAGCTATGTCCGTATGCCTGTCTGTTGGTCTGTTCCTATGTCCATATGTGTGTCTGTTTGGATGCATATAATATATATCCTATACATCCAATTCCGGTCAATAAAGTGTTTCTATCGGAACCCGCCTATTGAGGGGTAAAGGGCGGTGTACCGGCGGCCCCACTCCGCTGGAAGGACCAGGTGGAAAACGATTTAAACTCCCTTGGAGTGACCAATTGGCGCCGGTTGGCAGAGAGAAGGAGAGGCTGGCGCACCTATTTGGACGGTCATAACCCTTTAAACGGTTAAGCGCCAATTAAGTAAGAAGTAAGTAACACATCAAATTGTTCGGATAAGATTTTTCTTGTTATATCATTCTAATTTTAATAATTAAAAGCGTAAAATTTCTCAGGGTACTTCCATATACATAAACAATAAATTCTTGCCTCAAAATATCTATCTTCAAGATTAGTCATATATAAAATTTCTTATATCCCATACAACTGATTTTTCAGATTTAAAGTAAAAATTGAATTGGCTACAAAGCTGCATACTCAACAAACATCTGAAAGCTCTAAATCGAAAACTTCGAAATATTCGTAGAATTTTCTCGAGCTTTAGAATTTTTTTGGAACTGTTTTTGAGATTGGTTTGCATAGTTTCTGCGACAAAATTTACAAACGTTTTTTCATAAATTATCAAAAATAAAAAGAGAAATAAATTGACGAAATATGATAAAAAAGACCACTGCTATTATTTTACCGACGAACAGAAAATAGAATATCAGTCGAAATTTTTATCACTGAATTGTTTTGAGTATGTGATTTTGTAGCCCAATAAATTTTAAGCAACCAACAAAAATTGTTCACATTTTATGGGCGAAAATCTGAAATACCCTCAAAAAGACTGTCAAAAATCAAGGCGAATTATGAGAGATCTATAATTTGTACTTTGTTGTACTAAAATTTATTGGGCTACAAAACCACATACTCAAATCAATTCAGTGATAAAAATTGCCACTGCTATTTTTCTTTTCTCAGGTGTATGAATCAGTCGAGAATGATAACTTTTATATTAATTTATAAATTATAATGTTTCAATTTGTTTGAAACAAGTGCTAAGATGTCTGCTTGCAACTCGTCCTTTTGCGATTGAGACAGCCTTGCAAGTTTAGATTTAAGCAAGGAGAAAAATATTTCGTCTTCTTGCGTATTAGCCGCAGAGTACCTTTCTCGCATCTTTATCAAAACGTCTTCAAAAAGGTCATCCACCTTTTTCTTCTTCGGCGGCTCACGAGGTGAAGGGCGTTTGTCTGGTGGCTTAGGAGAATCTACATTGGTAACTGGACTGCAAGTAGAAAAAAAGATTTAATAAAAGTTTATTATAGGCGTTCAAAGTATATAGCAATTTAAATTTTTGTAAATGATCCCAAATAAGCCTCAAAATTGGAAATTTTTTTTGAATGAAAGATTTTCGTGATTGGTACGATATCCGACGGATGCTTTGCGGAGGGATTGCGGATCGATCCACGACAAAACAAAAAACTCAATGATATTTAAAACTGCCCTGGGTTTCGTTATGAAATATTTCATTGAATCACAAAGACAAACGTCTGGACATCGAAACTTTCACTTAAATGCTAGAGTACTTTACGTCTGCGATAGACAGCTAAAATACATCCATAAATCTCGGTATCAACAATTCAAAAACGGTAATAAACATTTCATAGGCACAATTATTCCTTTTGACTTTACGCTACCGACATTTTTGAAGGTGTTTTAGCAGTCGATATACTAGTGGAAACATTAGCGACACTCAGGCACAAATATTTACTTTAATATAAAAATTTTGGTAATTCCTTACAAAAGCATGACACTGCTAATACGCGTCCAAAAATACTGATGTCAAACGACGCGTCTTGACATCAGTATTAATAATCCGAAGGCGGAAATAAAAATTTTAACTCGTTCAAAAGATATTAACGAAAAACCGAAAAATACCTGTGGGTACCTCCGAAAACGGGGATGGCATCCATAGTATTTTGCGCAGAACACCTTTCTGCATTGGCGGTCTTCGGCCGCGCTTATAAAAAATTACCCTGGATGGGTCCAACACCGGTTTGGATACCAAAACTATAACCGCGCAAAACAATTTTTTTATGGGTACGAAATTACAACAATCACATGAAAATCTCTAACTTCAACTGCAAATATCTCCGGACACAGATACAGTTTTTATTTTCCGCATTCGGATTATTGTTGTCGAGGTCAATACGCGCCTTTTGACACATCTTTCGATATTTTTGGACGCGTATTAACAGTGTCATGCTGTCGTAAAGAATTACCAAAATTTCCTTACCTTCCCTCCTCTGCAGATTCTTCAATAAACTGCATCGTGCTGAACAGCTTCCACTGCTTTCTAAAGCTGGTGCCAGCACCCGACCGCCCTGCATCCTCGGATTTCTCCTTCCTATATCGATCGCACAAAGAACGCCAGCGTGTTTTGCAGTTATAGGCTGAAAAACAATCAAATAATTATTAAATACAAAAATAAACCACCGCCAGCATTTACTTACCATTGCTGTTGATTGCTTCTGCAACTGCTTCCCATGCTGCATCCTTTGCAGCTTTATTTTTATAAAGCGCCGAGGATTTGTTGTACAAACAAACGTGCGCTTGCACGGCAGTAATAAGCTGCTCATTACAAATCTGAAATAAATCCAAAAAGGTTATAATTTAATAAAATATATAATTTTTTACGAAAATGAATTCTTACCTCCATTTTAGCACGAAACAAAATTACAATTTGTAAATAAAAACTAAACGTCAGCTGGCAGTAAACGTCAAATCTAAATGTCACGCAAAACAAAAATGGAAATCGAGTTAGGTTTTCACGCAGAAAATTCAATTTGGGTTGCTCTCATACAAGTTGTATGTGCATGATACATTTTTGACAGAAAATGACTTGCGTGCGTTTATATTAGGTTAGCCTGTAAGAATCATGGAAAGACGAGAAAAGACGATCAATAACGCGAAGATACGGAAACATAGCGGCGCTTACATCGTTTGTTTACAAATCAAAATTTTTAGTATTGACAAAGCTACCATGATAGTCAGACGGTACTGAGTATATTGGTATGATTTATGTTTTTAATGTTTTTTTACAACAGTTTTTGTTGCTTTAATGACAAAATAACGTAAGTTTATCTTGTTAAATATTGAACTATTTACCAAATTGTTTTTCTTTGTTGTTTTCATGTCTGTTTTGTGATACTAATTCTTCCATTGATAATTATAATTTTTATATATTGTTTGTAACAGATAAATTAATTAATATTCCCCTGATGATGCTAAAATAAAAATATTAGCGGAACGTTGGGAAAACAGTGGAATGATTTAGTTTTATTCGCACATAAAAAATATAGATTGGAAAGCCTACTTAAATATATATTTAATATCAAAGAAGAACCAATCGGAATATATATAAATAAAACAGGACGTTATGATGTCGTTTCTGCTCTAAAAGTACGGTTTGTAAAGTCCAAAAAGCGCCAACGAAAAGATTCTGTTAAATTGCAAATCAGGTGACAGAAAATGAAGATGTTTCATTCAAAAGAAGATCGAAAACTACAATTTTGTTATGTTATTGGTTTTCCATTACAAGATCCACTTACTATCTATGCAGCCTCTAAAGCACTTCCGTCTAAAGCCACCAATTTCTCAAATGCCTTAAAACGTTTGAAAATGTCTAGAAGAATGGAAAGGTATCAACGTCAATTTGAAAATGTAAAAACTTAAAGATGGATTTTTAGTGTAGTAGAAAAATCGCCATTTTGATGACCTTTGCCAAGACAAGCGTCTCCAAGATTCGCAAAGTTTGTTTAAAGTGAACATATTTTGTCGAGTATTGGACATCATTATAAACCAACTGAAATCGCGTTTCAATCAGGTGAATGAAATTGTTTCAAATTCCAGTATTTTGCAGATTTCCAATTTAAAAGTTTTAATGACACAGATCTATTAACAAAACTATAGAACTTTCAGAGACTAAATAGAAAAATCGTCGTGTATTAGAGACTCTGCTGATTATTAATAATAAAAAAATAGTTTTATGCCTTGCAGCTTTCCTGGCCTTGCAATTGAGTACGCTGAAAATCTCGAATTTGTTAAAATTAAACTGAGTTCAACGTGACGATGTTTATTGATAGGGCTGATAAAGTTACGCCACTGTCAGATTTTATACATTTTCACATACATACACATTTTCTAGTTTTGTTTTTATTTCTATAAATCGTTAGGTTACTATCCCCAAGTTTAAGTCTACCTATTCCTTTTCTATTACTAACGCTATTCTAATTCCAATTCCTATTCTTATTCTTTTCCCTATTCTTGTTCCTATTCATATTCATATTTCCTTTTTTCCTGGGCTCCACGACAGCTCTATGTTTAAGTTAGCTGAATTTAAAGGAACTCATAAAATTTTTTTGCTTACATCTTAAATGTTCTATATTAGTGTTAGCTTACAAAACAGAAAAACTCCAGTTATATACAAAAAAAATCACAACAAGCCAATTTCACGCCATCCACATACGACAATCGTAAGGCCCATAAACTGAATCACAACCAAACTTCGATTATAGACCACAAATATTTGTTTGCTGCTTACAAATATAAAGATAACAATGACATATTAAAATGTTTTTTTTGTTTTCATAAGCGCTTACTATTCATTTTAACACAGCAGCTTAACAAAACTTATATCGTTTTCTTTTCTGAAATAAATTGTTGCCTAAGTAAATGGTAAAGCCTTAATAGAGTTACTCCTACCCCAGAAAATGTTCAACATTTATAATTCATACAAAGAACATTTCAACTCACCATATTCACTCATATTAACAGAGTATATGTGGAACTTCAGAGCGAATTAGAGTTTCACAGAGTTGCACAGCCACACCGCCATTTTATACAGGGTAAAAGTGTAACGCCTTTGCGTTTCGAGCAGGCAACAATTTTCACAAAAGAACGAAATACCCCGTAAAGGCGTTGTCTGTTTTTTAGAATAGAACAACAACCCTTGCGCGGCGTAAAAAAAGCGTAACACTTTAGCCAGAAAAGGAAACGCTATTAAATTCAACGCTTAAGTTGCATGTACAACTTTTATGTAAAAATCACTCATACGCCATGTATGCCCCAAAAATGAAATGAAAATGAGTGTCTTAAAACCCGATTGTCATGGCAAACAATAACGTTTTAAGTTGTAATCAAATTTAATCGTTTCTCATAGATCCGTGTGCATATTCAGTAGCAAAAACTACTTTTGTGTATGTATATATATATTTGTGTGTGTACTTTTGTTGTTTTGCCGAGTGTATAGAGAAAGGCGTATGAAGTGCGGCTAGAGGAGTTTAATTTTTCTTATCATTTTTATGTTCAGCTGCAAGCGACAACAGTGTTACCATACTTAATAATCTCAAAGTGAAGTGGCTATAAAGTGTATAGGTATTCGTGTATTCCCGTATATTCACACATATACATGAACAGATTAAGTGTATACTTCGATTTATATAATATACATCATCGCATTCGACTATAGCCAGCTCTGGATCTCTTTATATGGTTTGGAGTGGTTCCTTTTGATTGAGCATGTCCTATGGAGAGACCAATTGTACCTGTTTATGCCTTAACGGGTAGTGTCGAATTGGTTCTCTTTAAACTCCTACGGGTAATGTGGGATAGATCCTTTTTGTAATGCTCGACACGATCTCCTTTTACAGACAGGCCATCTTTGTATCCATACGAGTAGTTTCGGACGTATTCTATTCGTGCCCCTACAGCCAGAGTCACACAAGTCCATTTTGTTCGCCTATGGGTACTGTCGGACAAGTCCTCTTTCTACCCGTACGAAATTTCTTACGGATTGTGGCGAATATTACCATCACTATGCTGTTAGTAAATAATCGCAACACAAAAAAACATTAAAGCAAGGAACACTTGTGTACATGAACACATTAATCATCATTTACACACATACATGGAAGCGACGAGAAGTACATGCACACACATAACCAGCAGCTCGAAGTGAAGAGATATCTCACGCACACACATGCAGTCATTAGCCAAAGTTCTTACTCACACATACACACGCATATAACTAAATTACCAAGCAGGAGATACAATTGTTCTAGAAGGTGAAACGTCTAGACCTTTGGAGAAATATGCGGACAAGGCAACAGAGAATATAAAGCAGCGCAAGCTGAGTAATAACTAGTAAGTTTTGATTTAAACACGCTATTGGTTTTGAAGTATAATTGTGAAGTACTACTCCAAAAGTAATCTAAGTAAAGACCAGTTTGCAATCTTTATATAAAAATGAATGTCCGTTTGTGTGAGGCTTATAGAATCAAAGATGTACCGGTCGATTTTGTTCAAACTTTCACATAAGTTGCGTATACCTCACGCGGTAGTTCGCACATAGGTTTGGAACGTGGACCCTGGTACCCCTAGAATATGTTTATAGAATATGGATATCAAATGAAAACTGTTAGACGGAAAAGCTTATTAAAATGCAAGCAGATATACCCGATTAGGGCAGAACAACGTCTGCCGGGTTGCTAGTACTGAATATTGGAGCGATTCGAACGTTAGCAGAAGGTTCATAACTATCGAAATTCCCCATATTCATTCACATTTAATATTTTTATTTTATTCTTTCGGTGCTGTTTGTTATTCTCAGTTGAGCAGAGCTCACAGAGTATACTAACTTTGATTGCATAACGGTTGGTTGTACAGGTATAAAGGAATCGAGATAGATATAGACTTCCATATATCAAAATCATCAGTATCGAAAAAAAATTCGATTGAGCCATGTCCGTCCGTCCGTCCGGCTGTCCGTTAACACGATAAATTGAGTAAATTTTGAGGTATCTTGATGAAATTTGGTATGTAGGTTCCAGGGCACTTATCTCAGATCGCTATTTAAAATGAACGATACGGACAATAACCACGCCCACTTTTTCGATATCGAAAATTTCGAAAAATCGAAAAAGTGCGATAATTCATTACCAAATACGCATTAAGCGATGAAACTTGGTAGGTGAGTTGAGCTTATGACGCAGAATAGAAAACTAGTAAAAATTGGACAATGGGCGTGGCCCCGCCCACTTTTAAATGAAGGTAATTTAGAAGTTTTGCAAGCTGTAATTTGGCAGTCGTTGAAGATATTATGACGAAATTTGGCAGGAATGTTACTCTTATTACTTTATGTCTGCTTAATAAAAATTAGCAAAATCGGAGAACGACCACGCCCACTTTTAAAAATTTTTTTTTAATTCAAATTTTAAAAGAAAAGTTAATATCTTTACAGCATATAAGTAAATTATGCCAACATTCAACTCCAGTAATGATATGGTGCAAAAAATACAAAAATAAAAGAAAATTTCAAAATGGGCGTGGCTCCGCCCTTTTTCATTTAATTTGTCTAGGATGCTTTTAATGCCATAAGTCGAACAAAAATTAACCAATCCTTGTGAAATTTGGTATAGTCTTAGCTCTTAGGACGGTAACTGTTAAAAAGGGACGTAACTGTGAAAAAGGGCGAAGTCTGTTGAAGCCACTCCCAGTTTTTATACACAGTCGACCGTCTTTCCTTCCGCTCGGCCGTTAACACGATAACTTGAGCAAAAATCGATATATCTTTACTAAACTCAGTTCACGTACTTATCTGAACTCACTTTGTATTGGTGTAAAAAATGGCCGAAATCCGACTATGACCACGCCCACTTTTTCGATATCGAAAATTACGAAATGAAAAAATGCCATAATTATATACCAAATACGAAAAAAGGGATGAAACATGGTAATGTATTGGTCTATTGACGCAAAATATAACTTTAGAAAAAAACTTGGTAAATGGGTGTGACACCTACCATATTAAGTAGAAGAAAATGAAAAAGTTTCTGCAGGGCGAAATCAAAGCCTTGGAATCTTGGAAGGAATACTGTTCGTGGTATTACATATATAAATAAATTAGCGGTACCCGACAGATGATGTTCTGGATCACCCTGGTCACATTTTGGTCGATATCTCGCAACGCCTTCACATATACAACTAAGGGCCACTCCCGTTTAAACCCTCATTAATACCTTTAATTTGATACCCATATCGTACAAACACATTCTAGAGTCACCCCTGTCCACGTTTATGGCGATATCTCGAAAGGCGTCCACATATAGAACTAAGACCCACTCCTTTTTAAAATACTCATTAACACCTTTCATTTGACACCCATATCGTACAAACAAATTCTAGAGTCACCCCTGGTCCACCTTTATGGCGATATCTCGAAAAGGCGTTCCACCTATAGAACTAAGGCCCACTCCTTTTAAAATACTCATTAACACCTTTCATTTGATAACCCATATCGTACAAACACAATTCTAGAGTCACCCTGGTCCACCTTTATGGCGATATCTCGAAAAGGCGTCCACTATAGAACTAAGGCCCCACTCCTTTTAAAATACTCATTAACACCTTTCATTTGATACCCATATCGTACAAACAAATTCTAGATTCCCCCTGGTCCACCTTTAATGGCAATATCTCGAAAAGGCGTCCCACTATAAAATAAGACCCACTCCTTTTTAAAATACTCATAACACCTTTCATTTTACACCCTATCGACAAACAAATTCTAGAGTCCCCCTGTCCCACCTTCAAGTCATATCTCGAAAGGCGACCACACTATAGAACTAAGGCACACTCCTTTTAAAATACTCATTAACACCTTTCATTTGATACCCATACGTACAAACAAATCTAAGTCACCCTGCCCCACCTTATGGCGATATCTCGAAAGGCGACCACCTATATAACTAAGGACACACCCTTTTAAATACTCCATTAACACCTTCATTTAAATACCCATATCGTACACAAAAATTCTAGAGTCACCCTGGCCCACCTCTATGCCGATATCTCGAAAAGGCAACCACATATAGACTAAGCCCACTCCTTTTAAAATACTCATTAACAACTTCATTTGATACCCTATCGTATTGTCAAAGACAACTTAGTATAAATATTTTTATTTAAAAAAAAATTATTACAAAAATCAGTTTGTTTAACAAAATTTTATAAACTCAAATTTCTTATTTTGATAACTTCCCAACAATTTTCATTTAAAAAAAAGGTAACTTAATTATTTTAAACAATGGAAAAATCACAAGTAAAGAAAGGAGGTAAAAGTATTAATATAAATAAAATAAACAACTTAAATAAAGACTCATTTTACTCCCCCTCCAGTGAAAGATCAATAAAATTAAATATTAATTAATGTTAAATTGAAATTTTTTTTGTGCAGTGTAGTGTATTTTTGTTTCGTGTATTAGTTATAATTGTATGGCAGCTTTAAGCAAATCTATGAACCAGTTTTAATAGTATCTGCATGTTGAATTGAATGTTGTAGTTTTGTCTGTAAATAACTTAAAATAAACTGTTTAAATTAGACTTATAAATAACTTTAAGAAATACGTATTCACAAGTGTTAAATTTTTGGGAATAAAATCATTTTCTTGATATGATGAGTCATTTTTGACCTCGAACAATTGAGAAATGTTTTCTAAGTTTAGTAAGAGTTCATTTGTAGTTATCAATTTTCATTATTAATAATTAGAAACACAACTAATTTCACCAGGAAGTCTAAGTGTTTGTCCATATACAAATTCAGCGTAAGAGAGCATTGCAAATAACCTTTTAATAGAGTTCGTAAACCTGAAAAAGTATCCAACGGTAAAATCTCTGACCAATTTGTGAGAGTCGTCCGAAGCGGTAATTGCAGTTTTTAAAGTTCTAGTGTTTTAAAGTCTATGAAACTTTCATCATGCCCATTTGACTGTGGGTGATATGGAGAAGTGTGAATTTTATGAGCCCCTAATAAAACAGTTAATTCGGTGAATAATTTAGATGTAATTGTGACCTGCTCTACTGTAATTTGGAGTGTGAAATACGAGAACGAGAACATAATTTTGACAAATGTAGTGATACGTGTTTTGCTGAAGTATCTTTTAATGGATATGCATTCTGGCCAACGTGTATGTCTATCGATAATAGTCAATCTATACCGATTTTCTTTAGATCTAGGTAGTGGACAACTAGATCCTATGCTATATGTCAAATCGCCTGAAGGAATATCAATTTTTGAATAGGACTTGTCGTATATTTAGAAATGTACATTTTTGATAATTGATACAACTATAGCCCAATTCTTATTCCTTACGCGATTTCTAGCCAAACAGTATTTAGATTGTATGAGACGTGCTAGTGGTGCGAACACTGGGTGCAGATAAACAATGAATTTTGTCAAATATAATTTTTTCTGATTGCCATTAGGAACATATGGTCTAAAAGTTTTTGAGTAATGTCACCACCACATATTGAGATTTAGAAGAGGACTATTAATTTCTTTAAATTATTTTGGAACTAGATCTGAATTAATTTTTGAATGAATTTCACTCTTTTTTTTGTTCATCATATAAATGTATGAAAATGTAATATCTTTTCGTTAAAATTGTATAATATCTGGCATCGTGAGAGAGTATCAGACGACTGTATGATTTTGCCAGAAATGTATTGAATGTCATTGGTGAATGTGCAATCGGTGTTCAAGATGACGAGTTTGACGAGGTGATCTGTCTGTTTTTGAATTTAAAACTTTAAAACATGCGTAAAGGTTTATGATCAGTGTATATAGTAAATGTTCTCCTTCAAGAAAATGTCTAAAGTGTTTACTAGAGTTGTCTATTGACTAGAAGTTCTCTATCAAAAGTAGAATAATTTATTCAGTTGTGAGTAATTTTCTTAGAAAAAATATGCAAGTGGTTCTAAGAGTTGTACTCTATTTGTGAGAACTGCTCCAATGACAATATTTGCGATGCATCTACAGAAAGGATAGTTGACATTTTTATCAAAGTGACGTCGAGTAGTGTTTTTTGTGTAAAAAGTTCTTAAACATTTGCAAAGCTGAAGTAGTTTTCTGTCCATTTAATTCTTTAAGTATACTTTGATAGCAAAATGTAAACATTCATGTAGTGCCTAAGTTCTTTTGCTAATATTGTAATATATCTATGGTAATAATGTCACCATACCTAAAAATTTTTTTAATGTATAATTGAGAGAGGTTTGTCAAAATTAGAAATTATTTCAAAAACTCGTCAAAAGAAGGCCTGATTCCTTCACTAGAAATTTCATAACTTAGAAAGTCTAATTTTTCAACTCCGGAAATACATTTTAGTTTAATATCTAAATTATCTTCTACAAGTCTTTTAAAAACTGTTTGTACATGTGCTATATTGTTCTTCTCATTGTTACTAGCTACTATTATGTCGTCAATATAGACAAGACAAAATGCTCAAACCTGAAAATACTCGTTATGAAACGTTTAAATGTTTGAGCACTGTTTCGTATCACAAATGGCATCGTACGAATTCAAAAACATCCGAATAGAGTGTTATCGTCTGCCATGGTATTGGTGATATGCACGCATGAGGTCAATTTTTGAAAATATCTTTATTTATTTTAATAAATCTATGTTAGGTCATGACTATGAGGTAAGGGATACCAATCTGGTATTGTTATAAAAATTAAGGCGTCTGTGAGAGAGATAGAAGGTCTACATATACCAGTTTTGACTAAAATTCAATTCAGTTTTTGCTGTTTAATTTAATAGGATCTAGGCGACGAGGTTTAGAAAAAGGACGGATAACACCCTCCTTTTATTTCTTTTCAGTATAATAGGTTCACACGTAATAAAAGGAAATTCATTTAAAATATTTGTAAATTTATTTTCTGAAAATAGGAATCTAAAGGGAAAAATATCGCAAAAAACCAGAGATCATCAGAAACTTTAATTTGTTTTCCAAATCTGTAATTTCTTATTTTTAGTATCTACCAAAATACCAAATTTTCTAAAAAATGGTGATGGAGTAGAAATATCTGCAAGAAGGAGAGGGAGAATTTAAAATCTCTTCCAAGACTAAATCAATTTTTAAAAGTTTTGTTCAAAAAGTTTCTATGCTAGATCCATTAGCTGCCGAAGTTAAGGTCAGAAAAACGTTTATAAGTTTTAAATTTTGAAGAAGGAGTACTGAAACTATAGCACCTGTATCAATTAAAAAAATTAATTTATGGAATTAATCAAATATGAATAGACGGTGGGACGATTGATTATAACTCCATTATTACCGACATGTCATTACGATTTGTTTAGTTTAAAGAATTGATTTTGAAATTTAGATTATTTTTATTTACATTGAATATACAGCGGTTTAATCATTGCTAAGCATTATGTTTAAATTTCGATGATGTGATACCACCATATATTATATCATTTATTAAACACTCTAGATCTAGAAAAATTTCTGAAGTTAGATTGATTTCTTTCTCTAGATCTAGAGATCGAATTTTTAATTCCTGATATCGGTAGTAATTGATTTAAATTTTTGAAAAATTGATAGTAGTTACTAAATCAGTTAAATTTTTACACCATTGTGTCAGAACAATGTTTCAATACTAGCTATTGACGAATTTTAGAAGAATGTGGTTTATAATCCAATCAAAATAGTTTATCTGCAAGTGAAATTATATCAGTAATATTTGTAATATTACTGCAAGTAAATGTGTGTGAATATCTGTGCGTAATTTTCTGAGCCATAATTTGAAAGTAATTCCTGACTAATAAATAGATGATGAACATGTTAGTGATGTCATATATCTAAAAGTCTCAGATGGAGATCGATCTCTCCCAATTCAGTATTTGTAAAATATTTTTTCAAGTCTTTTTCTTTCTGCACTTAGAGAAAATCTTCACAAAGAATTTTTTTAATTGTATGATCCTATTTTATTAATATAGGAGGAGGATTGATAACATCAACTAATTTTGGATATTGTTTCTTGTTGTGAAGTGAAATAAGAACATTTGAATGAAATTCTTGATATTATCATCAATAATGTTATTTATTTCAATTGTCCTTCAATAAAGTAAAAACCCATGTTTCAGGCACATCTGACCAAAAATGCGGGTAATTTATGGGATTATTTGAATGGAATCTAACGTTATCCCTTGTGTAGAATTGTCTGAATGTGTTGTCTGGTGAGTAGTATTAATGTTGTGTATTTTGTGTTGATTTTCGTTATTATTTCGTTGCGTTATTCGAGTTATTGATTTAATTTCTCTGAAGATGGTAAAAGAATACGAGTTTTAATTGGTGAACGTAAAACATTACAATCTAAAAATGCAATGTTCCTGAAAGGAAGTCTAGGTTAAACAAGAGAAAACACTATATACTTAACGTGACAGTAAGTATTAAAAAACACAAAAAAAACATAATACTAATAATAAATTTTTATAATAAATTAAAAAATATTTGTTTATAAACTACACTACTATATATATATAGATATAAATTTAATATTATTTAATTTGATTAAAATTTTGTATATCCTATAACCATATATATTTATACTCGTACTTACATACAGTGATATTTATAAATATATTATATTAAATTGTTGATTGTTGGTAGGCAATGGCTTTCATTTATAAAAATGTCATTGTACATTTCGTTCAAAGAAACAGCTGTATGAGATCACCACGCATTTAGATCAAAATTAGACGTCGATATTATGTCGCTAATAATGAATAAAAACAAAAGGAAGCACACGTTGTAACAGTCAATAAAAATATTAAAATAAACGAATAAAAGAGTCGTTAATAGGTAGGAAGATATGGAGAGTGACGTCAATATTACTTGCAAGACGAGACCTTTGAAACTGGTTTATGGATTAACTCTATTTGTGCAGTAAATCAGGATAGCGTTAGTTTGTCCCAGATATAGGTGAATAATTTTGGCAAATCCCTAGCTTTTCAAATGGACTCTTTACACTTTAATTTTCATTTATCAATTGTATAAGATAATTGATTTCTAATATTTTTTAATTAAATATTAGACCGGCTGATTTCTGCTTCTCATAACTGAACTAACTTAAACAGCAGTATTGTATTATATGTGTGTATAAATAACAATATATGAAATTGTTAGATAAAAGTTAAAAATGTCTGGTAGTTTTGTTTTGTTGTAACGAATGCGTTGCTTCGGACGTCGATTTATTTTACATTGTACACTATTTGCTCTGGTATTATATATATATTTCACATTTTGTCCACACAGTTGCGTACATGTTCATTAGTACGTACTATATTAAAAGGTTCGAAGATCGTCATTATAGTATATAGGTATTTAAATAGGACGAACAGCAGAGCAATCAACATGTAGCTATAAGAGTGAGCATGTTATTGCACACAAGTTTAAATATATTAATGAAAATACGCAGTACACTAAAAGAGTTCGGGATAGTTTTATATACAATTCCTCTGCGTTACGATGGAAGGATCGCCAGATATAGCTAGTATTAGTATTTAAAATAAACTATTATGAATATAAAGATTTTTATTTAATTATTTAAAAATCAGTTTGTTTAACAAAATTCTATAAACACCAAAATTTTCTTCATTTTGATAACTTCAACATTTTCATTTAGGTAAACTTAATTATTTTAAAACAATTTCGAAAATCACAAGTAGAAAGGAGTAAAAGCTAGTAATATAAATAAAATAAACAA